>MU176901.1:464085-535896 GCA_016696395.1 Antechinus stuartii
AATCCAAAAAAATCAAACAATGGAAAAAAATGTGAAATACCTTCTGGAGAAAACAACAGACCTGGAAAACAGATCCAGGAGAGTCAATCTGAGAATTATTGGACTCCCAGAAAAGCATGATGAAAAAAAGAGCCTGGACACTATTTTCCAGGAAATTATCAAAGAGAACTGCCCAGAAGTCATAGAAACAGAGGGTAAAATAGACATTGAAAGAATTCATCGATCCCCTACTGAAAGGGATCCTAAAATCAAAACACCAAGAAATATAGTGGCCAAATGCCAGAACCCTTAGACGAAGGAAAAAATACTGCAAGCGGCTAGAAAAACCCAATTCAAGTATCAAGGAGCCACAATAAGGATCACCCAGGATCTGGCAGCATCCACATTAAAGGATCGAAGGGCCTGGAATATGATATTCCGAAAGGCTAAGGAACTTGGTATACAACCAAAAATAACTTACCCAGTGAGAATGAGCATCTTTTTCCAGGGAAGCAGATGGACATTCAACGAAGTAAGCAAATTTCACCTATTTTGATGAAAAAACCAGAACTTAACAAAAAGTTTGATCTACAAATATAAAACTCAAGAGAAATCTAAAAAGGTAAAGATTAATCTTGGGAACTATATTTCTGCTATAAAGATATATAAAGAATACATGTATACCTTGTTCTAGAAACTAGATGTGGAAAGGACATTGTATCAGAAAAAGGGTAAAATGGGGGTACTACATCTCATGAAGAGGCAAAGGAAACTTATTATATCTGAGAGAAAGAATGGAGGGGGATGAATATAGTGGGTATCTTACTGCCTTCAGAATTGGCTTTAAGAGAAAAATTTTAGATATATTCAATTTATGGTGAAACTTCTCCCACCTCATTGAAAAGTGAGAAGGGAAAAGTGAAAAGGGAAGGAATAAGCTAAGTGGAAGGGAATATGGAAACTGTGAGGGAAAGGGGTAAGATAGGAGAGGAACTCTAAGGCGGGGGGAGGGATACTAAAAAGGGAGGGCTGTGAGAAGCAAGTGGTGCTCACAAGCTTAATACTGGGAAGGGGGGTAAGGAGGAAAGAAGGGAGAAAAGCATAAACTGGGGTTAACAAGATGGCAAGTAATACAGAATTGGTCATTTTAACCATAAATGTGAACGGGGTAAACTCCCCCATAAAGAGGAAGCAGTTAGCAGAATGGATTTAAGCCAGAATCCTACAATATATTGTTTATAGGAAACACACCTGACATGGGGAGATACATGCAGGTTAAAGGCAAAAGATTGGAGCAAAATCTACTATGCTTCAGGTGAAGTCAAAAAAGCAGGGGTAGTCATCCTGATATCAGATCAAGCTAAAGCAAAAATTGATCTAATTAAAAGAGATAAGGAAGGGCACTATATCTTGCTAAAGGGTAGCATGGATAATGAAGCAATATCAATATTAAACATATATGCACCAAGTGGTGTAGCATCTAAATTCTTAAAAGAGAAATTAAGAGAGCTGCAAGAAGAATTAGACAGCAAAACTATAATAGTGGGAGATCTCAACCTTGCACTCTCAGAATTAGATAAATCAAACCACAAAATAAATAAGAAAGAAGTCAAAGAGGTAAATAGAATACTAGAAAAATTAGATATGATTGATCTCTGGAGAAAATGTAATGGAGACAGAAAGGAGTACACTTTCTTTTCAGCAGTTCATGGAACCTATACAAAAATTGACCATATATTAGGACATTAAAAACTTCAAACTCAAATGCAGTAAGGTAGAAATAGTAAATGCATCCTTTTCAGACCACGATGCAATGAAAATTACATTCAACAAAAAGCCAGGGGAAAGGAGACCAAAAAATAATTGAAAACTAAATAATCTCATACTAAAAAATGATTGGGTGAAACAGCAAATCATAGATATAATTAATAACTTCACCCAAGAAAACGATAATAATGAGACATCATACCAAAATGTATGGGATACAGCCAAAGTGGTAATAAGGGGAAATTTCATATCTCTAGAGGCCTATTTGTATAAAATAGAGAAAGAGAAGGTCAATGAATTGGGCTTACAACTAAAAATGCTAGAAAAGGAACAAATTAAAAACCCCCAGTCAAACACTAAACTTGAAATTCTAAAAAGAAGAGGAGAGATCAATAAAATTGAAAGTAAAAAAAACTATTGAATTAATTAATAAAACTAAGAGTTGGTTCTATGAAAAAACCAACAAAATAGACAAACCCTTAGTAAATCTGATTTAAAAAATGAAAGAGGAAAATCAAATTGTTAGTCTTAAAAATGAAAAGGGAGAACTCGCCACTAACGAAGAGGAAATTAGAGCAATAATTAGGAGTTACTTTGCCCAACTTTATGCCAATAAATTCGACAACTTAAATGAAATAGTAGAATACCTTCAAAAATATAGCTTGCCCAAACTAACAGAGGAAGAAGTAAATATCCTAAACACTCCCATCTCAGAAAAAGAAATAGAACAAATTATCAATCAACTCCCTAAGAAAAAACCCCAGGACCAGATGGATTTACATGTGAATTCTATCAAACATTTAAAGAATAATTAACTCCAAGGCTAAATAAACTATTTGAAAAAATAGGGATTGAAGGAGTCCTACCAAACACCTTTTATGACACAGACATGGTACTGATACCTAAACCAGATAGGCTGAAAACAGAGAAAGAAAATTATAGACCAATCTCCCTAATGAATATTGATGCTAAAATCTTAAATAAAATATTAACAAAAAGATTACAGAAAATCATCCCCAGGATAATACACTATGACCAAGTAGGATTTATACCAGGAATGCAGGGCTGGTTCAATATTAGGAAAACTATTAGCATAATTGACTATATCAATAACCAACCAAACAAAAACCATATGACCATCTCAATAGATGCAGAAAAAGCATTTGATAAAATCCAACAGCCATTCCTAATAAAAACACTTGAGAGCATAGAAATAAAAGGACTTTTCCTTAAAATAGTCAGGAGCATATATTTAAAACCTACAGTAAGCATCATATGCAATGGGGAAAAACTGGAACCTTTCCCAGTAAGATCTGGAGTGAAGCAAGGTTGCCCACTATCACCATTATTATTCGATATCGTATTAGAAACACTAGCCTCTGCAATAAGAGTCGAGAAAGAGATTAAAGGAATTAGAGTAGGCAATGAGGAAGCCAAACTATCACTCTTTGCAGATGGTATGATGGTCTACCTAGAGAACCCCAGAGATTCTACTAAAAAGCTATTAGAAATAATTCCCAATTTTAGCAAAGTAGCAGGATACAAAATAAATCCCCATAAATCCTCAGCATTTTTATACATCACCAACAAAATCCAACAGTAAGAGATACAAAGAGAAATTCCATTCAAAATAACTGTTGATAGCATAAAATATTTGGGAATCTATCTACCAAAGGAAAGTCAGGAATTATATGAGCAAAATTACAAAAAAGTTTCCACACAAATAAAGTCAGACTTAAATAATTGGAAAAATATTAAGTGCTCTTGGATAGGCCGAGCGAATATAATAAAGATGGCAATACTCCCTAAACTAACCTATTTATTTGGTGCTATACCAATCAGACTTCCAAGAAAATATTTTAATGATCTAGAAAAAATAACAACAAAATTCATATGGAACAATAAAAAGTCGAGAATCTCAAGGGAATTAATGAAAAAAAAAAAATCAAATGAAGGTGGCCTAGCTGTACCAGACCTAAAATTATATTATAAAGCAGCTGTCACCAAAACCATTTGGTATTGGCTAAGAAATAGATTAGTTGATCAGTGGAAAAGGTTAGGTTCACAAGACAGAATAGTCAACTCTAGCAATCTAGTGTTTGACAAACCCAAAGATTCTAATTTTTGGGATAAGAATTCATTATTTGATAAAAACTGCTGGGATAACTGGAAATCAGTATGGCAGAAATTAGGCATGGACCCACACTTAACACTATATACCAAGATAAGATCAAAATGGGTTCATGACCTAGGCATAAAGAATGAGATTATAAATAAATTAGAGGAACATAGGATAGTTTATCTCTCAGACTTGTGGAGGAGAAAGAAATTTGTGACCAAAGATGAACTAGAGACCATTACTGATCACAAAATACAAAATTTTGATTATATCAAATTAAAAAGCCTTTGTACAAACAAAACTAATGCAAACAAGATTAGAAGGGAAGCAACAAACTGGGAAAACATCTTTACAGTTAAAGGTTCTGATAAAGGCCTCATTTCCAAAATATATAGAGAACTGACTCTAATGTATAAGAAATCAAGCCATTCTCCGATTGATAAATGGTCAAAGGATATGAACAGACAATTCTCAGATGAAGAAATTAAAACTATTCATAGCCATATGAAAATATGCTCCAAATCATTATTAATCAGAGAAATGCAAATTAAGACAACTCTGAGATACCACTACACACCTGTCAGATTGACTAAGATGACAGGAAAAAATAATCATGAATGTTGGAGGGGATGCGGGAAAACTGGGACACTGATGCATTGTTGATGGAGTTGTGAATGAATCCAACCATTCTGGAGAGCAATCTGGAATTATGCCCCAAAAGTTATCAAACTGTGCATACCCTTTGATCCAGCAATGCTACTACTGGGCTTATACCCCAAAGAGACACTAAAGAAGGGAAAGGGACCTGTATGTGCCAAAATGTTTGTGGCAGCCCTGTTTGTAGTGGCTAGAAATTGGATATTGAATGGATGCCCATCAATTGGAGAATGACTGGGTAAATTGTGGTATATGAATGTTATGGAATATTATTGTTCTGTAAGAAATGACCAGCAGGAAGAATACAGAGAGGTTTGGAGAGACTTACATGAACTGATGCTAAGTGAAATGAGCAGAGCCAGGAGATCATTATACACTTCGACAATGATATTGTATGAGGATGTATTCTGATGGAAGTGGATTTCTTTGACAAAGAGACCTAACTGAGTTTCAATTGATAAATGATGGACAGAAGCAGCTACACCTAAAGAAAGATCACTGGGAAACGAATGTGAACTATTTGCATTTTTGTTTTTTTTCCCGGGTTATTTTTACCTTCTGAATCCAATTTTCCCTGTGCAACAAGAGAGCTGTTCGGTTCTGCAAACATATATTGTATCTAGGATATACTGCAACATATCTAACATATATAGGACTGCTTGCCATCTAGGGGAGAGGGTGGAGGGAGGGAGGGGAAAAATCGGAACAGAAGCGAGTGCAAGGGATAATGTTGTAAAAAAATTATCCTGGCATGGATTCTATCAATATAAAGTTATTATTAAATAAAATTTAAAGAAAAAGAAAGAAAAATGTAAATGCCAGCAAACTTATTCTTGGAATTTCAAAAAAAAAAGATAGAAAGGGGAGGAAATGTTTTTTGTTTATTGAAAAAATATTTTTAATAAGTAAAAATTAGATGGAGCAGCTGAGATGAATGAGGATAGGCAAGAAGCATTAGTTTAAGGGTAGGATGACATTTGGACTAGTCCTTCAGCCCTTTTCCACTTCTGCCACTTCTACATCCCAATCTTATCCCACCCTTGTACCTGGTCTTCCATCCTACTTTAATGCTGTCATACATGGAAGTTTAAAAGAGGAGTTAGATGAGAAAAGGGAAGGCAAGGGAAGAGAAACTTTGATTCAGAATTGGTTGGATAGTTAGCCTCAAAGAATAGCCCATTCATGATTCTGGGTCAGCTTGGGAGCAGTTGGATCATGGGTTTTCAGCTTCTTTTATTATTCTGGGCACCCTGATCAGGGTTCTTCCCTACTTTCCTTTCTCTGTTATGAGTTAGGCTGTCCCAGACTCTAATGAAGGGAACAAAAATGGATATGAATCCTCCCTAGATAGGGACCTAACTAAGATTGGGTCTTGTCCATTAAGAAGAGAAATGCAGGTTTCTAGCTAAGTTTCTTAGCCAGAATTGGCTAAAGCTGATGCAAGAGAAGGCCTTTGACTGAGAAGGGAACATGACAAAGTAATAGTAACAATCAAATGTTTTTGCATAAACATTATTTTTCCTCATTTGATAACATAGCCAAGCAATATCTTTTTGGATTCTGTCATCCAGTAATGTGGCTATTCATCCCAGCTCTGTATGATCTGCAAAATTGAAAAGCAGCCTCTACTATCAAGAAGCATACAATCAACCATTTAGGTGGGGCAAGTTCCTACAGAACCAGATGGGCTAACCCTAAAAAAGATTTAATGAGTTAGTGAGGTATAATTAGGTTCTTTAATAGGGGAAGTATAACATTAGGTAGTCTACAAGTAGTACAGCAGCTGGTTGGTGCAGTGGATGGAATGTTGGGCCTTGAGTCAGGTAGAAATCTGGCTTTATGTACTTCCTAGCTATGTAACTCTGGGGACATGCTGTTTGCCTCAGTTTCCTCATCTATAAAATGACTTGCAGAAGAAAATGGCAAACCACTCCAGTGACTCTGGCAAGAAAACTCCAAACAAGGTCATGAAAAGTTGGACATGAGGTCAAGGACTGGTCTTTAGATGAAATTTGAAGGAAGTCAGAGATGTTAGGGGGAGGGAACACGGAAGGAGAGAATTCCAGGTTTGGGGGCAGCCTCAGAAATGACATGGTATTGGGAGATGATGTCAGAGAAGATAAAAGGTTGGAAGTGCCCAGGCAATGAAGCGCTTGAAAGATCAGATGGAAGATTTTATAGTTGATCCAGTAGGCAATGGGGAATTCCTGGGATTTATTTAGTAGAGATGAACTGGAGATAGATTTGAAGCAGACAGATCCACCAACAGCTATTGTGCTAATCCAGTTGTGAGATGATGAAGGTCTGCACCAAGATGGTGGCAGTGTCCAAGGAAAGAAGGGGACGAATTGGAGAGATATTGCAGAGGTAGAATCAAGGGACTTGGCTGATGAGATGAGAGTGGGATGAGAGTGAGGAGTCTGGGTGAGTGGGGAAAAGGTGGTATCCTTCACAGGAAGAGAGAAAAATTAGTGAGTTCAATTTTGGACATGTTGAGATAAGGATTTCTATTGGACAGGCCTTACAACTGTTCTGTCTGACCTCGGCCCAGTGCTTTCTGCCTCCATGCATGAACAGAGATAGACAGATATCCAGGTTGAGATGTACAGTAAGCCTTTGGAGAAGTGACATGAAGTCAGGAATGAGGTTAGGCCTAGACAAATAAATCAGAATCAATTTCACAGAGATGGGGGTTGAATTCATGGGAGCTTATGAGGTAACCAAGGAGAAGAGAATAGGACCTAAGATAGAGCATTAGGGGATGCCCACATTTAATGGGTAAAGAGCTCAGTGGAAAATTCTGAAAATTAATTGGTCAATGGTACTGGTGGGGTGCAGCTTCTAGAGAAGTATTGCAATTAACCTGAGGTCCCCTGGTCTTAGGAGTGCTATAGTTCTATAGTTCTTCCCCTAGCTTTTAGGAAAAATATAGCAATAATCCTGAGGTCCCTTGGCTTTAGGAATACTATAGTCCCATAACATTGCTGTCAGATAAAAAATCTATTGGTCAGTGATAATTAAGTTTCTGAGCAATAGTGAATAGACCAACCTTCAAACCTTCCTGTAAGCCATAAAATTAGTAAATAAGCAACATTAAGTTCTGGTCTCTCTAACTTTGTCCTATAAATTTATCTTCTTTCTCCTGATTCTTTGCTAAGTCCTTTTGGATCTTAGCCTGCTTCAATTGGCATTACAATTATAATAAACTTTGCCCATTGACTTGCAGATGGATTCAAACCTGCAAATTCTTTTGAGACACCAAATTGATTTGTGACCTCAACTTCTTGGGGACTCCTTTAATCCTCAACAGTACCATGAGGTCAGAGTTCATGCCATGACATGCAAGTGAATGCCATTGAAGGGAGGAATAGTTATGCAAAAACACCTTCCTCACTTTCCCCTCCAGAGCCATCTGGATTCCGTGGCAAGATATAGATCAGTATGACTGGGAGTGACCCTGGATACAGAGAGACCTGGACTTTTAAAATTATGTAGGTCTCTGTTTGACTGAGGCAACACCCATTCTGTGATTAAGGCTAGGTAGCAATGAAATAGCCCAGGCAATAAAATTCAAGACGGCCATAGTAATTCATAATTTAGAACTAATTTATTTGTAACTGGCCTAAATGGTGTGCATGGCCAGGACGGACCTCCAGTAGGATCCTGGCATGGTTCCATCCCCAACTGAAGTAGGGACAGTCTTATAAGCATTCTTGTTCACCCTTGCTGGCACCTTTGACATTAAACAGTAACTCGACTTTACAGGACAAAAGATACAATGGCAGATGTTTGAACACAGATAGGGATCAGGGTTAGGTGACCACCCTCAGGGAACAGATATCCTTAGGAACATTGTTGATCTGGCCCTTTGAAGTGCAAAAGAAGTCCCCTAATCTAGCTAAGTAGACCCTTCTCTGGGCCCTTTAAGCTAAGACTGAGGGAGGGGAGGGAAGGCCAGTCCTTTGTCCATTTCACTCCCCCCTTTTTATGCTCATAGTTGTGACTCATCTGAGGCCAACCGGGAATAAGCCATCTTAAGAGCGAAAAGTTCCAGGGTCTGTATGCGATCCTGAACATAAGAGATGAGGCACTTTCTTATGCCAGGAGCTATGAGGAGGAGGAAAAGGGACAAGAGGACTGGGCCTGTACCTCCCGAGGAGGGTGGTCAGCCAGTCATAGAGTGACTGATTGAAGCCTCACAACTGACCTCCCGGTCATCTAACTGCTTACACAGGGAAGCAAGAAATTCCCTAATGACGCCCAACCAATTTGCATAGAAGCAACAAGATGCTCCCAGTGCCATGCACAGACTCCTTGCTTCATGAACAGCTGATCTAACCCATGGCGGTTCTGTAACATAACTCCTGCCAGGGAGTCACTGACCTTCCTGGATGAGTAAGGAGACCCTCTAGGGTCCTAATGTCTGCATCGACCTGAGAACTAACAAGGCAAATGTAAGGCCAGAGAAACTGAGGCAAGACAGATCAGAGAGCTCCCAATATTCTATCAACGGGAGAGTCTGATTGACTAGACAGGACTCTATTCTCAAAATATCCAGTGGTTAATGTGAGTTCTCAATGACATGTATGCACACACATGGTACAACCACAGGGGTAAACAAAGGCAGGGGCAGAGTCAGAACATAGAGAGTGGGAACAGACTATGGATCTGGTTCTGACAGCGTGGTGGGAGACATTGGACATTCTGATAGGAGCCAGGAAGTCTGGACTCCCCCTTGAGTCTCACATTAACATTTTATATCCTTAGAGCAAGTGGTTCTCAGTACTTAATGAACCAGAAGCAGGATTTGCAACTAAGGGGATCAGGCAGAACAGTTAAGGAAACTTGAGACAAAACAATTTAGGGAAACTGAGGCAGAACCAATTAGGGAAACTGAGTCAGGACAATTAAAGAGAACTGTGGCCCGACATTAAATAAAACTAGAAAAATGCAAGGACAAGTCTCTTCCTGATAACCCCAGAGTTAACAGCAGTACAAAGGCTCAGGAGCCTCCTTTGGATTCTTCTCCCACACATTGTGAGTCAAGTTACAGCAGCTCCTTTTTTCTCTACCCTTTTTTTGTGGTTACATATCAGATCTGGCCCTAGCAACTCTGTCCTACCCATCCCCCCCTCTCTATATTCCTAAATAATTAGTGCTCAGTGTAGAAGGCAGAACTTTGGAGAAGTATACTTGAAAGAAGGTGTTAACAGTGGAATTGATGGAACAGTGGTTTTCTAGTTTACATATACTTAGTACTTAGCATGGTGATGTACTAGTTCTACAATTGTTGTAATTGTAATAAGCTATTTAAACTGAGGACAAAGGCAGCCACAGACATTCTATCTTTGCTCATCCTCGTGGTGGCTTTCCCATCAGCAGAATAATTAACACACGTATAGTCAGGAATAAAGTCTAAAGCCTTTATTATCTCCCTCACAGTCTGTCTCCATTGCTTGGGGCCAGGCTTTCTCAGGGACCTTCAGATGGGCCTTGGTCTTAGTGGAGAAGTGAAGGAGACAGAACAGCCATGGCAAGGCTGTTTGAGTCTGTCTTCCAGTCTCCAGTTCTCTGTCTTTTACTTTTTTTTTTTTTTTTTACATACTAAATTCTTCTCCTGACCTTTATTTTGTTTTTTTGTGTCTTTCACATTTTTATAATGTTTCCTGAAAGCAAAATTCAAATTTTTCATCTCCTATTTTCATTTATGGGTAAATTTGTCCCATTCACATTCTAAGCTACAATTACTTGTGTATTTTCCTCATGATCCTTCCTATTTTCCCTCATTATCTTTCTCACCCTATTTCCCCTGTCCCTTCTTAGTGTTCTACTATTTACTCACTCCTCCAAGAGTCTCTTCGTTATCTTCTCACCCCACACAATTCCCTTGATGTCTTATTTATTTCTGAATTTAGAAGGCATTTATACTCTCTTAGATATATATGCTATTCCTTCTTTAACCCATTCCCAATGAGACCAAAGTTAGTATTTGTAATGAAGATAAGCTAGATACCCAAAGAAAGAACACTGGGAAATGAATATAAACTGCTTGCATTTTTGTTTTTCTTCTCGGGTTATTTCTACCTTCTGAATCCAATTCTCCCTGTGCAACAAGAAAACTGTTCGGTTCTGCACACATATCTTGTATCTAGGATATACTGTAACCTATTCAACATGTAAAAGACTGCTTGCCATCTGGGGGAGGGGGTGGAGGGAGGGAGGAGAAAAATCGGAATAGAAGTGAGTGCAAGGGATAATGCTGTAAAAAATTACTCTGGCATGGGTTCTGTCAATAAAAAGTTATTTTAAAAAATAAGTAAATAACATAAAAAAAAAACAAACAGAGAAAGGACTGTGTCACTTAAGTAAAAGGGGAGTGAATTCCAATGCAAGCAATAAGGAGCAAGCTAGCAATAAGTTTTAAAGTCACCTTAGGTTCAATGGTTACACAAATTTATTTATTTATTAAAAGGCTGACTTTACTCCAATAATAATAAAAAACTTAGGAGGGTACATAAGTAGCTAATTCCAGAATGGCATATATCAAATAAAATGTTTATAAGAAAATATGTCTGTACCACAAGAAACACAATACAAACAGATGTTATTTCCACCTTAGCATTTTAAACTTGAATAAAATTGATTTTTCCATTGAGGTAACATAAAACATTGCATAAGTTACATACCCTTAAAAAAAACTAATTATACTAAAATTCTCTTTTCCAAACCCAGAGTGAAGATGTTTCTGATTTAGTTTTAATAACCAATAGAATAATAACACCTAGGTCCCACAAGTAGTTGTATAAATACCCAATTAATACAGCATCATTTTAAAACATTTAAGGACCTTATTTCATACATACATATATATATGTATATATATATGAATATATACACACACAAATATATATGTATGGATACATATATACATATAAATAAATATGGCTTTTAAAGGTATAAAATACTGAAATTTTGAGAGGGAAAAGCAATATTTGCAAATTATTATTTTTTTACTTTAAAAATTTTCCTTATTATACAAGTTTCTTTTGTTTGTTTTTGCTTTGCAACATGGCTAATATAGAAACATTCTGCATTACTGCAGATATTAATGCCAGCAGATTACTTTCTTTGTCAAGGACGGGGGTAAAGGGAAGAAATTTGGAATTGAGAAAAATATAAAAACAAATTTTAGGTCCTCTTTTATTAAATATTACTTTTCTGCCTCTAAATTATGCTCATTTAAAAAAATAGGTTATTCTAGGTTTTAATCCTAATTACATTGTTTTACAGAATATCATAATCAAAACACTATATCCCTTCATTGTGTGATGATTTGTGTGATCTTGATCTGAAAGGTTTCAATTTGGGCTATAAAAGTCCTGAAATTTTTTATTTTGATGCCTTTCAGGAGGTGATCAGTGGATTATTTCCATTTCAAATTTCCCCTCTCTTTCTAAAATATCTGAGTAGTTTTCCCTTATAACTTCTTGAAATGTGATGTCTGGGATCTTTTCTTGATGATAGTTTTTAGGTAGTTCAATAAATCCTAAATACTCTTCAGTCTATTTTATAGGTCAGGATTTTTTCTTTGAGGTATTTTACAGTTTTTTCCTACATTTTCATTTATCTGACATTATTTTATTGTTTCTTGATGTTTCTTGGAATCACTTCTAATTGACAAATTCTAATTTTTAATGGGTTATTTTCATTTGTGACATTTTATGCATCTTTTGTCATTTGGATAATTCTTATTTTTAATGAGTTATTTTTTCATTTTTTTGTGTCTTTTACAAAATGGTTAATTATCACTTTAGAATTTTCTTGCATTACTCTAATTTTTCTCTTATTTTTCTTCTAGGCTCTGATTATTAAAAGCATTGTTTTGATTTTTCTTTAGCTTTTATAGGAATTTTTGTTGGAATTTACATTTTTGAGGCTTTACTGATATTTTAAAATCATTACTTTCTTCTGAGCCTTGAGCTTCTTCCATGACTTCCATAGTCACCACAGTATCTTTTGATGGTCAGGTCCTCTTTTGGTTTGTCCATTTCACCACCCTATTTTCAGTTTAGACTTTATGTTAGAACTGGGTTGTACTCACCACTGCAGGAAGGTGGGTTGGGGATAGTGTGGACAACTGTTTTATTTGGTGTTCAGATTTTAATATTGAACTGCTTTCCAAGCTAGGTCTGGAGGTCTGTAAGATTTTGGTGCTTCCAAGGTGGGATGATGCAGAAAGAGTTAGGTCACTGGTCCTTACCCAGGTACAGATTCAGCTCCCTTGCCATTACAAAATATTTCTCTCCACCTTCAAAAGGTAAATCAAAACAGGATAATGGCAGATAAAACCTCCACATAAGACTAATCCTGGATCCAGTACTAGCACAAGAGACTCTTGCAAATTATTTAAATACAATAAATGGGCTTAATTTTGAGTGATTTGAAATAGATAAAAAAGTTATAACCTGAATCCTTCAGAAAAGTATGATCTCTATTTGATGGTTTTCCAGGAGTGTGATTCCTGTTACATTCCTGTTGGGCTTTGGCTGAATCCCTTGAGCATTGCCAAAATAGCTGCATGAATATCTTTCCAGAATAATAGAAGTTAATTTTGAGGGGATAGATAATTTTTCTAAAATTGTCTTAACTTGATAAAATCTGTGTCACCCTACAATGAGGAACTTCTGCTGAGTGAGTTGTCTTTGAGTCCATTTGCCTATCAATTTTAAAAACAAAACAAATCTGTGATTGTTTTTATTTTATTTTATTTTATTTTTAATATCTTTTTATTGATAGAACGCCTGCCAGGGTAATTTTTTACAGCATTATCCCTTGCATTCATTTCTGTTCCGATTTTTCCCCTCCTTCCCTCCACCCCTTCCACCAGATGGCAAGCAGTCCTTTACATGTTGAATAGGTTACAGTATATCCTGGATACAATATATGTGTGCAGAACCGAACAGTTTTCTTGTTGCACAGGGAGAATTGAATTCAGAAGGTATAAATAACCTGGGAAGAAAAACAAAAATGCAAGCAGTTTATATTCATTTCCCAGTGTTCTTTCTCTGGGTGTAGCTGCTTCTGTCCATCTTTGATCAATTAAGGCTCTCTTTATCGAAGAGATCCACTTCCATCAAAATATATCCTCAAACAGTATCGTTGTTGAGGTATATAATGATCTCCTGGTCCTGCTCATTTCACTCAGCATCAGTTCATGTAAGTCTCGCCAGTCCTCTCTGTATTCATCCTGCTGGTCATTCCTTACAGAACAATAACATTCCATAACATTCATATACCACAATTTACTCAACCATTCTCCAATTGATGGACATGCTTTCATTTTCCAGCTTCTAGCCACTACAAACAGAGCTGCCACAAACATTTTGGCACATACAGGTCCCTTTCCTTTCTTTAGTATCTCTTTGGGGTATAAGCCCAGTAGAAACACTGCTGGATCAAAGGGTATGCACAGTTTGATAACTTTTTGAGCATAGTTCCAAATCGCTCTCCAGAATGGCTGGATGTATTCACAATTCCACCAACAATGTATCAGTGTCCCTGTTTTTCCACATCCCTTCCAACATTCCACATTATCTTTCCCTGTCATTCTAGCCAATCTGACAGGTGTGTAGTGGTATCTCAGAGTTGTCTTAATTTGCATTTCTCTGATTAATAATGATTTGGAGCATATTTTCATATGTCTATAAATAGTTTCAATTTCTTCATCTGAGAATTGTCTGTTCATATCCTTTGACCATTTATCAATTGGAGAATGGTTTGATTTCTTATAAATTAGAGTCAATTCTCTATATATTTTGGAAATGAGACCTTTATCAGAACCTTTGATTGTAAAAATGTTTTCCCAGTTTATTGTTTCCCTTCTAATCTTGTTTGCATTTGTTTTGTTTGTACAAAAACTTTTCAATTTGATATAATCAAAATTTTCTATGTTGTGGTCAATAGTGATCTCTAGTTCTTCTTTGGTCATAAATTCCTCCCTCTTCCACAGGTCTGCGAGGTAAACTATCCTATGCTCTTCCAATTTATTTATAAACTCATTCTTTATGCCTGGGTCATGAACCCATTTTGACCTTATCTTGGTGTACGGTGTTAAATGTGGGTCAATGCCTAGTTTCTGCCATACTGATTTCCAATTTTCCCAGCAATTTTTGTCAAATAATGCATTCTTATCCCAGAAACTGGTGTCTTTGGGTTTGTCAAACACTATATTATTAAAGTTATTGGCTGTTTTGTCCTTTGAACCTAACCTATTCCATTGATCAACTAGTCTATTTCTTAGCCAATACCAGATGGTTTTAGTAACTGCTGCTTTATAATATAATTTTAGATCTGGTACAGCTAGGCCACCTTCATTTGATTTTTTTTTTCATTAATTCCCTTGAAATTCTTGACCTTTTGTTTTTCCATATGAACTTTATTGTTATTTTTTCTAATTCATCAAAGTGGTTTTTTGGGAGTCTGATTGGTATAGCACTAAATAAGTAGATTAATTTAGGTAGTATTGTCATCTTTATTATATTTGCTCGCCCAATCCAAGAGCATTTAATATTTTTCCAGTTGGTTAGATTAGACTTAATTTGTGTGGAAAGTATTTTGTAGTTTTGCTCATAAAGTTTCTGATTTTCCCTTGGCAGATAGATTCCTAAATATTTTATACAATCAGTAGTTTCTTTAAATGGAATTTCTTTTTGTAACTCTAACTGTTGGGTTTTATTAGTGATATATAAGAATGCTGATGACTTATGTGGGTTTATTTTATATCCTGCAACTTTGCTGAAGGTCAAACCTGTGATTGTAACTAGGATTGCCTAAAAGACTTTTCAAAAGTGGTAGAAACTGTGTATTTGTAACTATAAAAGAACCAAAAAAGGGTTTATAAGGGGGGAGAAGAAAGAAAGTAATATTCTATAAGGAAGTAGGAAAAGTTAAGTATGGATGCATAGGTAAAGAAAGTTGGAGTTTGCATTGACACGATAATTCAGGGTTTGAAAGTAAAGGATTTTAGAGTTTTGAAAAGGAAGTTTCAGAGTCTTAACCTCACAGAAATAGAAAATATTTAGGAATATTCTTAAGCAAAGCCCTTTTGTTAGTTGCTGCTTCCTTCCTCAATCAATATAAGACTATAAAATACATTTCATAAAATGCATGTTGATTAATTGATTGATAGAGAAAGCACTATTTCCATGCTCTGGTTTCAATAATTAAACTAATGTTTTAATAACTTAGAACATTCAAAGGAATTGGTTTGGCTCTTTGGGTGACTCAAACAAACAAAAAAGCGGTAATGGGAAGTTGGGAGTGTCATCATGAATTATTTTGATATGAGCAACTAAAAATAATTAAACCTTGTACAAACTGAAGTCTAGTTATTGCCACTAGTCATAAATCAAAATTAACTGCCTTGGAGATATTGTAATGATAGTAAATTAAAAAACCCAATTAGTCTTTGCATGTATAAAGAGAGAACTGCTTCGTATAAATACTTGAATTCAGACAGCATTATTCTAGGAGAAATAATGGAACAAAACTTTTTAATAGCTTTCCAACTAGGCCAACTTTTCATAGCAAAGTTTTAAAACTCAAAGTGACTGCAACTATGCATGAGCTAGGAATGTGGATCAGAAAACACAGAGAACATGAATTGATTGTGGAAAAGAACAATTAAAGCCTAACATCTATTTTAAGATACTATGTAGTAAGATGTTCTATGAACCAGCCTAACCCACACAAATGTAGATTGTTGAGCTAACAAGATGTACAGTTTTACATTTTACCTTCTGATGGACTTGTATACCATTGCAAATATTGAGAAATTCTGTATAACTCATAAAAGTTATTGTCTGTGGGGCAGCTAGGTGACACAGTGGATTGAGCACCAGCCTTGAAGTCAGGAGGACTTGAGTTCAAATTTGGCCTCAGGCACTTAACACTTCCTAGCTGTAGGACCAAGTCATTTAATCCCAATTGCCTCAGCCAAAAAAAAAAATGTTATGTTTAACAAAAGATGAAGAGAAAATTTAAAATTTGCTTCTTAAACCTATGATACACAGGGAAATGGGAGTAGGGAAGGGAAAATCATATGTTCTTAAACTTTGCTGTGTATTTATAGTTTTAAAATAAGTGTGTTGAATGTTTTTGTCCTGCTAATCTGTATATGGCATCAAATATGATGGAGTCATTTTACTAAACAAAGTATAAATAAAATCAATAAAAGAACTTTTGCATTCTTTAAACAAAAAAAGAGAGTCATGAACATTAATACTTATCTCATAGAGTTGTTGGGAGAAATACACAGGTATGAAATACTTAACCCAGTGCCTGAGTTGTATAAATGATGAGAGCTGTTCAGACTTTGTGGGAATACAATTAAGCAAGATGCTATCTGATTTATATATACCTTTTCTAAGTGGCATGGGATATTAACAAATTGGGGGAATCTGGGCTAAACATATTAATTTTTACTAAAATATGCTTAAGCAATTTTCAAGATATAGAAATATGGAAACAGGCTGGCATATATTGAGCACTGCATAAACTATCATGATTAGCATGAAAATTCTAGGGGTAATAAGATAAATTATTTTCTATGATTTGATAAGTTTTAAAGGTATTTAACTAAATTATGATCACATGCTTGGTGATGTTTTCAATGCAAGAAGCTTATAAGAAGCTGTTTAAGTAAATTTCTTCATCTTTTCAATTTGAATATAATTACATTATAATTATGTCTATGATTATTAGAGTATATTTTAAAATCACTAGAAAATAATTATAGTAAATGACATAGTATTGAGAGAAAAGCATGGTAAAAAAAAAAAAAAAAGGACATCTTTGTCTGTGAGGTTCCTTGGAATGAGCTTTACTGAAAGGAATATAGGGGATATTCAGGAAAATCTAGCTCCTTTAGGGTGAGGAGAGCCCTTTACAGGGCTGATTTCCACCTTTGGTATCCATCTGATCTATTTAACTCTCTCCCTTGACTAGAATTAGTGAAATGTTGCTGTTTGAGGAAGAGAGTTTTTTGAGACTTCAATTTGCTGTTATATTGAGTTTGAATCCAGGTCTAAACCCTGCATAAGGTTTCTGGTTCATCATTCAAGAGAAATGCCAAGTACCCTGTGGTCTGAGGATTGCCACAGGTGGATGTCTGCTCCCTTCTGGTTTTGCATCATCCATGGAGGACTGCCCTCTCTGCATTTAGATTGTAACAATCCATAGAAAGACTATTGTCTTTCTGTGGATGAGAGTGGGAGAGGAGGGGAATGAGAGGAGTAATTCATCTTGGACCCCTATTACATTCCAGTCGATATTAATCAATTTAATAGAATCATATCATATCAAAGTTTTCCACATGAGGCCCCAGAGTTTTAATTAACTAAAGGCCCTCCACCCTTGTTTTGTTTTGTGTTGTCATGGTGACCAAGCTGAGCATGGCAGAGACCACATCTACATGGAAAGTGCCCCCAAAAACATTTTGTGCCTCCAGACCAACCACTTGTCCGATAAGAGCAGACAACCATCTTATGACCCTGGAGGTTACTGATTGTAACCTCTCACCTAAGGAGAGGCCTGTCCATCTTATGTGGAGATATTCCTTGCATCACCAACTTGGGATCTGTTGACACATTGTTTGTTTTAGCTTCTATGTCCTATGTCAATTGATGGAATTATTCTCTACTTGGTATGGCTGTTCTGGAAGGCCTGAACATCTAGCCCTATAAAAATAGGGCCTTGAAGAGAAGGCATCTCAGTGAGGGAGAGCTGAGGTCCACTTCATTGGAGGGAACCATGGACCTTTCAATAAAATGCCATTGGCTCAGACCTTTGTCTCAATCTCTCTTAGGTGGGATAATTTTAATTTCCATCCTCTTTAAGGCACTGCCCAAGGTGAGGTGAGAGGTGTAAGTGATGAAAATTCTACAAGGGAGAACAATGCACAGAGGGCAGATGGCTGTGGGATTGTAGCCAATTTCCTTCCCTTTCTAAGTTCCACAGCATCCAAGAGCAGTTGGAAATTTGCTCAAAGATTTAATCAAATGGGTTGGGAAGCCCTTCAGTTAGATTTCTTCCTTTTACAGAGAAGCAACCTGAGGCCAAGAGCCATTGGGCGGCAGCTAGATAGAGCAATTGAGAGAGCCCCAGGCCTGGATTCAGAAAGACCTGAGTTCAAATCCTTAGTTACTTGCTGTGTGACCCTAAGCAAGTCACTTCACATAGTTGGCCTCAGTTTACTTATATGTAATATAAGCTGGAGAAGGAAATGGCAAACCACTCTAATGTCTTTGCTAAGAAAACCCTAAATGAGCTCACACAGAGTTAGAAAGAACTAAAAAGATTGATGGACAGAAGCAGCTACACCCAAAGAAAGAACACTGGGAAATGAATGTAAACTGTTTGCATTTTTGTTTTTCGTCCAGGGTTATTTTTACCTTGTGAATCCAATTCTTTCCGTGCAACAAGAGAACTGTTCGGTTCTGCACACATATATTGTATCTAGGATATACTGTGACATATTTAACATTGTATAGGACTGCTTGCCATCTGGTGGAGGGGGTGGAGGGAGGGAGAGGAAAAGTCAGAATAGAAGTGAGTGTAGGGATAATGTTGTAAAAAATTACCCAGGCATATGTTCTGTCAATAAAAAGTTATAATTATAAAAAATTTTTAAAAAAGTGTTCTGCTATTAATTCTTAGTGGAATCTCATCTTCTTAATGGAGGAATGAATAATGCTAAGTATCAAAATTGAGTCCTAATTTCCTTTTTATATCTGAGTTTTGCAAATACATATATAAATATATATACATATATATGTATATATTGTAGAAAAATTACATGATGATTTTCATAATTATTAATATGATGTATGTGACTAATATACTAATAATCTAGTTTTTTCAGAGTTAAAACCATTTCCCCAGCAGATCGTGGGAATCTGTCTCACAATGAAGCTTGATCAATCAATTCTTGATCAGTGGTCTCCTGTGTATATTAAGTGAAGTGAATCAAAGACAGTAGAACTTAATCATATCACAGAGTTTTGGTCCTCCACCTGGCAATTATGACTTAACAATTGTCCCCACAGGACTGGAGAACAGTGTTCTCCCCCCATGTGTCTGGACTCATGTGCTTGTCAGTGGGAAAGCACCCAAGCCCCTCCCTTTCATGATCCATGACTTTTGTATACATTGGTGAGGTCTCCTGTATTACAAACTGTGAGGAATGGGTGTTAGACCCCTTCCCCAAATTAACTGACCAGAGACATCTTCAGGTACAAAGATAAAGCATTTAGTTATTCTCTGCAGGGAGAGGCTCAGCACATTCGGGAGGCATTCCAGCTCCCACCATATGTTTGACCTGACCAATAGGAAGTAGAACACCTAGTTAAATAGGAAAAGATCTAAGCCTTTTCATTGAATAGACTAAAAGGACATAACCTTGATCAATGGTCACCAATGTTGTCTGCTTCCCAGAGGTCACATCACTTCCTGTAACTTCCTGAGGATCTGACCTTTAGAGACCATGTTACACCCTGCAACCCAAAGTCCAAGACCTGATCTTCTGGCTCTGGGATTGGGGATCATGTGACTTAGTCTCAAACTGAGAAAACTTCAATCAAACCCATTCAAAACTGTATACAAACTCTGAAAGTATCTACTTAAATCTTGATCTCCAAAAAATCTGTCTCTAGTTCAGTTTTATGCAAATCCAGCTATTTACATTTTAGAGACCAGATAATAAAATTGCATTTAAAATATTTAAAATATCTTACAACTAACTAAAATTGTGAATTCCCTAGTCTAAAAGGTTCCAAATTTGATTTTCTAATAATAGAGACATAACTTTTGAGTTAACTTTCATTATCTGACTTGGATATTGGGAAAGAAAATTTAAAATCACGTTAAGAACAATTTTGTAGAAAATTTTGAGGCAAACTTACAAGTGACTTGAACCAAAGAATTCTTCTGATACTACACCCAAAGCTGAGAGCTGCATAATCCTGAGATGTTGTCCTGAGAATCACCAGCTTAACATGAAAGTTCTAGACCTGAAAGGGATAATTTTGTTTTGCTGTTTACTTTTACCCTTTGCACCTCTTATCCATAACATCTATTTACCAAAGGGGATTGCTCCCTTTGATTTTGTCAAAGTCTTTCCACCCAAAACCAGAAAAGGGGAAATGTAGAGAGCCACAGACAGTGGGGGAACTCTTGGTGAGCTATAAGACCCTTCAGCCCAAAGGGAACCTGCTAACAATGTCTGGTTTAGCTCTTATCTCCTCTTGGGGCATCTCAGTCTTCCTGAGAAGTGGGAGGAGGGGGAGAGGCGTGGTGTAACAACCCATGTTCTACTTGAAGCAGAGACACTTGCAGTAAAAGAGGCATTTACATAATACTAGCAGGATGCTTATAGTTAGCACACATGCAGTGTGCTGTAGTGATGTAATCACACTAGAGTTAGCACATGACCATTGTCCTATGGTGATAGTTAGCACATGATCAATGCTAGCTCCTTTTCTCCTCCACTAAGACCAAGGACTCAGGCTGGTTTCGAGATCCTCCAGAGAGCTAGTTCAGATGATACATTTTGGCATCCCAGCATGGGGCTCTAGAAAACACTCTACAGTTTAGGCTTAAGCTTATTTTAATATTTAAGAAAATAAGTATTCTTTGGTATTTCACTCCTTACCATGGCATTTTTCTTAAATCAATAGGGGGAGAAAATAGCAGTTAACATTCATATAGCATTTATTTTTTGTTAAGCAATAATCAATATTAGTTATTTTTACAAATCAGAAAACTGGGCAGATATAAATTAATTTGCCATAAATTACATATAAGTTGCAACCTAGTTGTACTAAATTAAAAAAAAAAAAAAAAACAGAAAAGCATATCACAGCTACTTAAAAACTACCCCCAAAATCTGCCTGCTTTTGAGTTATCTAGAGTCAAAGTTCTCAGGGCCCAGATACAAAGAAATTATATCTTAATTCTTTCCTGGCTCACCAAAGAAAAATGATTTATATAAATTGGAAAACATTCAAATGGTAATTCAGTTTGTCTGGAACATCTAATTGATATTTAGGAAATTTCATGAAGTAAAGTTATATATATATCTCAAAAATCTTTTTTAGCTCAACAAAAAATGTGTCTAAATGTGTGTACACAGACACACATATACATACATATTTATATACACACACATTGTCTTGTCTTTTCTCTAAACAAAAAAGAAAATTATTTAAGGCAATGGAAATCATCCCTGAAAACTTCTCAGCTCAGCAGTTTGAAGACAGAATAGATTTGTCAACTATTAAGAAGGTGAAAGGTGTATTTAGGCTTGCTTATCTTGTTTCATATTATTTTATAAAGCAAATTAAGGAATTAAATATGTTTCACTGCTGCTAGAAAATTAATAGAAAAATTACAAGTAAAACTATTTGGCTATTTTCAGAAAAATATCAAAAATTGTTAACTGTTACTTGGAGCTATTGTCATCATGTCAAACCTAAATCTGATAATTACTGTATATACTATATAGCCCATAAAAACACCATGAATGGTGGGGGTTGGGCAACAAATAAATGGAGCCACAGTCTACCTTTTTAATTTAAAGCTTTTTTCTTAAACTTTCAGGATAGGTAAGGGCACCAGCCCTGATAGAAGAGCCTGTTTAAGAGATGTCGTAATATATATAACAAGGAAAGTATATGCAAAAATTCTATAAGTGCATTTAATGATCAATCTTTTCCACTAGGATGAGCTATATCATTCAAAACAAGTTAAGCAATCTTTTATGTGTCTAAGTTTTGGTAAACTTAAAAAAAAGGATAATTTATCTAGCCTTAAGTGGCAGTTAGTAGAATTTAATATTGGACATGAAATCTCTTGGGACTGCAACTGATATATATATATTTTTTTAAGTTTTGAATTTGATTGTCTGATCATTAAGTCAGTAACCCACCACTCAAGAGAGTTTTCATAAGCTACTCAGAGAAATGTGACTTTGAACAGATAGGGTCTGTATCAAAACAAGAGTTTAGAGCTTTTGCTCAAAGTAAGAACCTTCTGACTCAGTTTCCCAGTTCTGTTTCTTTGTTTCCTACTTGATAATTCCTGAGTCTGATAAAGAAAAACTATTATAATTGGATATCAATCCAAACTGATTAAAGCTAAGGAAGCTTTATTTTGTCATGTGTATGCTCCCAAGCTGAGGCATACTGAGTTAGTTTTGATGGTATTGTTATACTCCCATATTTTCCTTTTATGATAAATCCTATGATAAAAGCAAATGGTCAACACAAATTCAAGTATGTAATATCTTGTTTTTAATCTGAAAATATGTAACCATTACATCCTAAATAATCTAGTAAATGAATATTTGGCCTAGTCATCTGTTTCATATATATGTTTGCTTAAATAAAGTCTTTATAGGTTTCAAAAATAATGTAAGAACACTTAACATCATTGTCCTTAAGATCCAACTGTTATTTTATTGTTTATTTGAAACTAAAAATGAAGCATCTTTAAAATTTGAATATACTGTGTGTTTTGTGACACAAATATATTTCATTACCTGAAAATTTGCTGTCTAATCTATATTAGCCTCTTTACATCTTATAGAAGTCCTTGTGGACTTGTCTTTCTATCTCAGATTATCCTAACCTCTATTTGTTACATTTGTTTTATAGTCTAGATTTTGTTCAGGTTCAGCTGCATTGACCAACTTCAAGGAACTAAATCAACCATCAGATACTTCAATCAGCTCCAACTTGCCACCCCCTCCATAAAAAAATGGGACCCTATAAGTGACTCAAATCTATGCCCATTGTCAGCAGGAAGCAGTTTCAGAAAATGAGATCATCCCCCCCGTTCCCAGAGGAATTTGGGTCCCATTTGTTTAAGGGGAAAAGTGGAACTGATTGGTGATTGGACCACCAAATTATACTGTCTCTGGATGGGTCTCCTGTTACTACGTGTTTGGGTCTTAGAACAGCACAAATTTTCACATCTCTGATGTAGAATTCCATATCTCAGAGATAAACTGTATAGCTTGTTTAAGAATAACCACAGATATTTCTAACTTTAGATATTGTTTTAGGGAATGGCACTAGAATCTAAATCATCAAAACATTAGGATATATTGTAAAATGTTGCAATTGTGTTGTATCCCAATGTCTTACTTCTATTCAAAGATTTGCAAATTCACTACCTATGGTTGTTATTATGGTATATCTATCCTATATGATAATGTCTAATAAGATTAATCACAAGTGGTAGAGGTCAGCAGGTGAACAGGTCTGAGACAAGATCAAGGAAAAATTAGAAAATAGTAGTAGGAAAAAAAGATTTGTTGAATTACTCACTTGACCATTCTCCAATTGATAAAAGGTCAAAGGATATGAACAGACAATTCTCAGATGAAGTAATTGAAACTATTTATAAACATATGAAAGTATGTTCCAAATTGTTATTAATCAGAGAAATGCAAATTAAGACAACTCTGAGATACAACTACACACCTGTCAGATTGGCTAGAATGACAGGGAAAGATAATGAGGAATGTTGGAGGGGATGTGGGAAAACAGGAACACTGATATATTGTTGGTGGAATTGTGAACACATCTAGCCATTCTGGAGAGCAATCTGGAACTAAGCTCAAAAAGTTATCAAACTATGCATATCCTTTGATCCAGCAGTGTTTCTACTGGGCTTATACTCCAAAAAGGTACTAAAGAAGGGAAAGGGAACTGTATGTGCAAGAATGTTTGTGGCAGCCCTGTTTGTAGTGGCTAGAAGCTGGAAAATGAATGGATGCCCATCAATTGGAGAATGGTTGAGTAAATTGTGGTATATGAACATTATGGAATATTGTTCTGTAAGGAATGACCAGCAGGATGAATACAGAGAGGATTGGCGAGACATTCATGAACTGATGCTAAGTGAAATGAGCAGAACCAGGAGATCATTATATACCTCAACAATGATACTGTTTGAGGATCTAATGGAAGTGGATCTCTTCGATAAAGAGAGGTAATTCAGTTTCAATTGATCAAGGATGGACAGAAGCAGCTACACCCAAAGAAAGAACACTGGGAAATGAATATAAGCTGCTTGCATTTTTGTTTTTCTTCCCGGGTTATTTCTACCTTCTGAATCCAATTCTCCCTGTGCAACAAGAAAACTGTTTGGTTCTGCACACATTTATTGTATCTAGGATATACTGTAACCTATTTAACATGTAAAGGACTGCTTACCATCTGGGGGAAGGGATGGAGGGAAGGAGGGGAAAATCGGAATAGATGTGAGTACAAGGGATAATGCTGTAAAAAAAATTACCCTGGCATGGGTTCTGTCAATAAAAAGTTATTAAAAAAAAAAAGAGAATCACTCACTTGAAATTCTAGCAGCTATATCAATTATTATCACTTGCGGTTTCAGAATCTGTTCAGACTGTTCAATTCACAGATAAATTAGCAAAATATCTCAAAAGCTTTTAAAGAACAAATTAATATAGATAATGAGTTAAAACTAGAACTAAACTCAATGGAACAATTATTAATATAGTTAGGGAATCATGTAAACAATTTGTAATCTCTATTACAGCTTTTTTTTTTTTTTTTTTTTTTTTTTAGCAGAAAACATGGCAAGAAGTAGTGTCCATGGAATTGATCCTGATAGCACAGGTACCAAATATTCAAGTGGTTAAAAAAAGATAAATCCTGTAAATAATCTGACTTCTATATTTTGGCTTTTTGTTCCTCTTGAATATTTTATTTTGTTACTGATTGGCTCAGCCCTTGTGCTATCAAGTATGTTCTGCAATCATTCTCAACTATGGGAACAGAAGTTAATAGTCTCTATTTTAATTTGAAAAGGAAGGCATTGTAGAGGGCCAAGAGATAAAAATCCATTTCAAGTTTTGAAACTTACAGTAGTTGGGCTCACCAACTTCTCTTTTCCATATATAACAGCAGAGACAGACTTATTAAATATATTGATAAAGATTCTCATGACTAAAGCAAAGGGCAAACTCAGCTATATAACAGATCAAAGATATACTTTTGAACTTACACAAGAAAAGTAACCCACAATGGAACTAAAAGCATTTGGGGAAAAGGTACTTAAGGGCATTGGTATAATAATTTTGTTCTGATGTGCATCACAATGATTTACATCTCTGTTGAAGTGGGCAAAATCTAGGTTTAAACATTGGCATCTCAGTAGATTGAACTTGTTAGAAAGTATCTAATATCAAAGAGTGTACCATGGATCAGCTCTATAAACATTGGAGACATATGTAAATATATATACACATTTGTCTCTCTGACCAATAAATTTGAAGATTTCATAAGGAATCCTTGTTCCTGGCCCTAACTTATCACACCCTTAACACTACTGGAGCAGGACTCCAGCAGTACTCTACTTAGGTCCAGGATGGGAAAAATTATTTAACTTTTCCAAGTTAAATTGTCCAAGGCTGGGGGCAACTAAGAAACTAAATGACAAAATCATAGCCCATAGTCTAGTCCTTCACTGTAATATTCTTTTTTAAAATTATTATAGCTTTTTATTTACAAGATATATGCATGGGTAATTTTTCAGCATTGACCCTTGCAAAACCTTCTGTTCCAACTTTTCCCCTCCTTCCACCCACCTCCTCCTCTAGATGGAAGGTAGACCAATACATGTTGAATATGTTAAAGTATATGTTAAACACAATATATATATATATACATATCCATACAGTTATTTTGCTGCACAAGAAAAATCGGACTTAGAAATAAAGTAAAAAATAACCTAAGAAGGAAATAAAAAATGTAAGCGAACAAAAACAGAGGGAATGGAAATGCAATGTTGTGATTCACACTCATTTCCCATAGTTCTTTCACTGGGTGTAGCTGGTTCTCTTCCTTATTGAATAAATGGAACTGATTTGGTTCATCTCACTGTTGAAGAGAGCCATGTCCATCAGAATAGATCATCATATAGTATTGTTGTTGAAGTGTATAATGATCTCCTGGTCCTGCTCATTTCACTCAGCATCAGTTCATGTAACTCTCTTTAGGTCTTTCTGAAATCATCCTGCTGGTCATTTCTTACAGAACAATAATATTCATATACCACAACTTATTCAATCATTCTCCAATTGATGGGCATCCATTCAATTTCCAGTTTATAGCCACTACAAAAAGGGCTGCCACAAATATTTTTGCACATACAGGCCCTTTCCCTTCTTTAAGATCTCTTTGGGATATGAGCCCAGTAACAATACTTCTAGATCAAAGGGTATGTACAGTTTGATAACTTTTTGAGCATAGTTCCAAATTGCTCTTCAGAATGGTTGGCAGAATGGTGAATGCAATTCCACCAACAATGTATCAGTGTCCCTGTTTTCCCACATCCCTCCAACATTCAGCATTATCTTTTCCTGTCATCCTAGTCAATCTGAGAGGTATGTAGTGGTATCTCAGAGTTGTCTTAATTTGTATTTCTCTGATTAATAATGATTTGGAGCATCTTTTCATGTGGCTAAAAATTGTTTTAATTTCTTCATCCTGAAAATTGTCTGTTCATATCCTTTGACCATTTATCAATTGAAGAATGGATTGATTTCCTATAAATTAGAGTCAATTCTCTATATATTTTGGAAATGAGGCTTTCATCAGAATCTTTGAGTGTAAAAATATTTTTTCACTGTAATATTCAGTCTCATTAATTGTTAACCAATAAAAGTTGATTGCCAACCTGGGGAACACTGACTGTATAACGGTTTAAAAATTATAAACCTACCTCTATGATTGTCTTTAGTCTAATAGAGTAATGGCCAAATAACCATATTTTTTCCTTAAAATTCTGATATTAATAAAATGATTTGATTACTCAGAAATTATATCTCTTAAATCCCTTTACACATCATATAAGAGTGCTTTTGACAACTGCTTTGGGATATTCTTTGGTTTATGATTTTTAGTGGAAAATGAGACTGGACCCATGTCACCTATTTATCCCAAATTAAAAAAGAGAGAGAGAGACATTGGGACATCATGTCAGCCTTGAAGTCAGGAAGACCAGGGTTTTGTTGTGTGACCCCAAACACATCACATACACTCTCAGTGCCTTCAACAACTCTAAGTTAGAGGGAGTTCTCTTTCTAGATATCAAAAGTCATTACTTTGCTAATTTTAAGTTTGGATATATGAGTACCCCTGATTTGTTTGGGTTTTCCCATTGTCAGTGCTACATATCAAATATGAAATACATAAGCTCTCTTTCTAGGCTGAATGTAGATGGACCAATGAAATAGAGCCAAAGGAACCTAACCCTTGAATTTGTATTTAGGAACATGGAAAGGGGCAATGGGCTGGGCAGAAGTGCTGGGGCAAGATCTGACATCTAACCACAAAAAAAGAGTGGAGAAAGGAGGGGTTGTGCCAGAGACCATGTTCTTGAGGATATGCCAGAGACCATGTCCTTGAAGACTGCCAGAGACCATGTCCTTGGAGGCAGGAGACAAAGAGCTAAGAAGAGTAGCAAACACCCTAAATTCCTGAGATTAGATAATGTGTGTCCCAAGAAATCGGTCATCTCCGCCCAAGATCTAGATAACAGCATACTCTAGGATTTCTGCCACACCTATGGTCCGACATTCTTCTCATTGCAACCCCCCACTCAGAAATCATATTTAATTAAACCCTCTTCATTCATTAAACAGAGACATTCACCATCTTAAATCTCGAGTTGCCTCTCTGTCTCTCCGATCCTGTTCCCAGGCACGTATGCCTTACAGACTGTTGTCTTACAGAGCCTTTGCTCCTCCTCGGCCCCGGCTTCACTCGATGACCCACTGTTGATGTCCTGCTGGACAGGACAACTGGCGCCCAACGGTGGGGCTCGAAGTGGACCTCGGCCCGACATCGCTCCCGAGCATTCCGCGAGAGAATTCACGGTCTCTACGGAACCCCGTAAGGGTAGAGGTAAGTTTTCGCGATTGTCGGTACTATGGGATCGCATTTATCTAAAGAACAAATATTCCTTAAAGACCTTAAAGGAAATCTTAAGGAAAGAGGCATAAAAGTAAAAAAGAAGGATCTTATAAAATTCTTTATATACATAGATAAGGTCTGTCCTTGGTTTATTGTAAATGGCCCTGAAATACACCCCGGGAAATGGCAGAAGGTTGGCCGAGACCTAAACAATTTGCTAAAACAAGAAGGGCCGAATGCTGTAAATGTTTTCCCCCTCTGGGCATTAATTAATGAAGTCATTGAAGGAGCCTCTAACAACGGCAGGGTTCGGCAATTACCCCCGGGTCCTCAGATAACTTGGGAAGACGCTGAGGGAAATACGGGCACTGTCCGCCCTTACATAGTTCCTAATCTACCTATTAACCTATGGGGAAGAGATATTCTCTCACAAATGGGTATTATTATGTGCAGCCCCAATTCTGTAGTCACAAGACAAATGCTAAGCCAGGGTTTTCTCCCTCAACAAGGATTAGGGAAAAATAACCAAGGTATCAATCAGCCTTTACAAGTACAGCCACACCCTGGCCGTGCTGGCCTTGGTTTTCAGAACCATTTTTTATAAGGGCCACTGGTCCGCCCAGACTGCAGGCGGACAAGATCAAAACACTCCAGTCTGGTTTGACCAGTGGCTCCTTTCCAAAGAAAATATGTTGCGCAGTCCATAGATCCTTTTCGCTTGAAATACCCCAAACCTGCCACTAGACCTTAACCCTAATTTCGTTTAGGTACCCCAAAGCTAGACCTCAACATTTGGTTCCCTGACGAAACGAACACCGGAAGCTAGATAATTTGGCGATCAAACTGGACCCCGACCTTTTCGGGGCGCACTCAGAACCAATCTGGGTTTTGAGCTGTTCAGGCAGTATTCTTCCGGGAAGAATCTGCGTTCTTTCTTTGGTCTCACTCTATCTCTAAAGGTAGTGGGGAGAATATCTGTGTTCCGTCTCACCCTACTTCCATTTCAGGTGAAAAGGCTGCTATTTTGATCTAGACACTCCCCTGCCCCTAAAGTCTGCCCTGGAGCAGATGCTTTGCTTGAAGAAACTCCCTCTGTCCAAATCCTTTGGAGAGAGAAAGGCCCGCCCTTTGCATCTCAATGCATTTCTAATCTTTTTTTTTCCTGTCACCAGATAGTCCTGCTCTCCAGCAGGAACTGTTGAGACACGAGAGGAAGTGTCTCTTTAACACCACCCCAGAACAAAGAGTGGTCATGTGGCCGTTCTGGGGACCTTACCCTTCTCGGGGGTCCCAGGCCAGCGCTCTTTTTGATCTGTTCTGGGGAGATAGCCGGAGAAACTTAAGAGGACCTGTGTTTGAGCCCTTCTCCCACGCCACTGTTAAATGCAATGGAGTCTCTAATGGTCAGGCTGTAGCCACGAGGAGAAAGGTCACTAAATTGGGGTGAGTTTAGAGAATGTCTCTGCCCACGGCAGCTACTCCCTGGACAGGGGTAAGTGGTCTTCCCTTCAGGTTTTGCTCTCCCAGCAAGATTTGGGGGCTTAGATGAGCTGCCCTGCCTTCAAGTTCCAGCGTGGAATCGCCAGAGGAGCCCTCGCCATTCAAGACGCACTGCGCTGGGTAAGATGGCATCTCTTCCTCCCCCACCCTCGTTCTGGCCTCTCCTCCCCCTTCTTCCATGGAGTGGGGAGTGTAGAACTCGAGGCCTGGTTCGGACCTCTCCCATGTGGCTTGGCAACTGCCGTTTAAATGCTCCTATCCTGTCCCCTTCTCGGGGTTACTGTACATTGGGGAGATTAGGGACTCAATCTTAATCTTCTCAAATCTCCGGAAAGGTTGTCACCAACTTTTAAAACAGAACTTTGCTAACAATTTGGACAAGTGGGCCTTGCCCCTCCCAGACGTTTACCTGGCTCTTAAAGCCGCAGCTTCCAGCCCTCAGGAAGTGTGCTCGTCCCATACATTTTAAACGGGACTCAGTTTCCCTGATTTGGTCATCCTGCGTCTGTAGAAGCCTCAGAATTACACTTTCGCATGCTCACAAGGCTGTCTACAAAGATGGGATTTTAAACTGCTCTCGGTTTTTTTTTTTTTTTCTTAGCCTCAGGGCACTACTTAAAACTATTTCTTAGCTGCTTGTGGAGAGATAACCTAGGTAAACCAGGCTAGGTCTGTCTGTCTCACACTTTCCTACCTAACCCTACAGGTGGGAACTCTTTTGCTCCTAATTTTCTTAGTCCTAAGACCTTTTGCTCTTAGTACCCTCGGTTCTGGTTCTATTCTTTTCTGGATTGGCATTCTATGTCCCTGCCAACAAAGGGTTTTTTCCTGGGCTCCAACCCTGGCCAGGTTGCAGCTTCAAGAAAGACCTTTGGAATGATGGCTGGGGAATAAAATTTCAGCTCAAGGCAAATTAAATTCTTTGGAAGATGGCTTTTTATTTCTTTTCTCCCCTCATTCCTTGACTGCAGCAAGAAATGAGTAAATGGGAGAAACTGAAGCCATTTAAGAATTCGGTGAATACCCTTAGGAAAGAAGTCTGTCTTTCCCGTGTGCTTTTCTCATGTTCTCTAGACTTGTTCCCTGCTTTCCTTCCCCATTCTTTGAGATGCTGAGGGACTAAGATGGGATAGTTTACCTTCCTACTTAGATGGTGTGTTTTCTAGAGGTATTGGGTAATTTGTAACTGAGTTATGCCTTAAAATTTGTCATCTCTGATGGGCAATTGTAAGTTATATGAAGTTTGGTTCAATTACTTGTGAACTTCAAGATCTGTGTAATGTTAAGAAAGATAGCTGTATAAGCTGTAAACCCTTTACTGTGATTCTTGAGAACTAGATTCATCTGAAGTCCTTGATTAATGATAACTGATGTAGAAGATAAAATCCTTTGGGACTGCAGCTAATATTTGCTGGGAGTTTTGAGTTCAGGTGTGACTGCATAGACCAGAAGTAAAACTGCCTTAAATAACTATTTTAATTTGTGGCCACACTATGGGCTGCTAAGCTTTTTACTTCCTGGGGCTAGAGTTTCTTTATCTAAAGGTTTACTTTGCCCAAGTACTTGGGGCCACTCCCACCTTGCCTTTTGAAAAAGATGACCGGCCTTTTACACTGTATGTTGATGGAAGGCAGGGCTAGGCCCCTGACTTACTGCTCAAGGAGCCCAGGGCTATAGAATATGCATACTGTCTAGTGTTAAGAGAGGAGCTATTGAAAGCAGAACACATCCACTCCTACCACATCTCTCCTTTGCTACCTTGCCCTCAATGTTGGTGGCCCTCTTAGGAGGTTTCCACTGAGGCAAACCCACCATGTCATGCTTCTATAACAGGGGCGGCTCAAATGCCCGGGCTAATTTGAGCTCGCTGGGAGACTCTTGGCAGTCTTGGGGGGATTTGTCGCTCATAGGATGCTGTGAGGCCCTGAGTCTTAAACTCTAGGTCTCTGGACAGGTAGGCTTGGCTAGGTCTTCTAGGGTGACTGGAATCAATTGGCGACAATTGGCGTGTTTGGGTGTTTTTGGAATTTAGATTCCGTCCAAATTCAATGGGTGTGGCCCAGTCCCAGCCAGCCCTCGAGGAGAGAAATGAGAAAAATGATCAGAGAATACCGGTAGATAGTCCCTTGGGAAACAAATTAAGTAATTGGAACAAACTGCCAAAATATAAAGGAAAAAGCAAGAAAAAGATGATAAGGTATTGCTGCTTTGTCTGGGGTGACAAAGACATTGGTGGAGGCACTATTTGGCCTAAATTTGGCTCCCTTGAAGATTGGGTGTGCCAAATACTGAATTTGTGTGTTAATAACAAAGAACCTGTTAATCCAGAGGAGGTTCCATATGCAGGACTATGGCTTTCCGGGGCTTCTATAATGTTGAGTAAGAGTCCAAGTGTAAAGGACACGAAGGAGGAAACTTTAAAGACCCAGCAATGGGACCCATTGTTATCTCTCCCTCCTCCATACTTATCCCCACCCCCAGAAGAAGCCATGGTCTTAGGAAAGGGAAGGTGAGGACTTAATCCCATCAGCTCCTCCTGGGCCCCTCAGGGCACGGGAGGATTTAATTCGATTGACCCCACCTGGACTCCAAAAAGAGTCATTCTCCTCTTTAAGGAAGGAATTAGATCAAATTCAAAGAGATATCTGAAATTATCCTTTGCCGGGAACTAAAACCCCAAGTCCTAAATTATATCCCTTAAGAGAGGTTCCTTCGGCCCAGGGAGGTATAGGATTTGTGAACGCTCCCCTGAGCACCACAGAAGTCAGGGCCTTTAAGAAGGAAATGAGGTCCTTGATAGAAGACCCCACTGGGTAACAGAACAGTTTGATCAATTCATTGGAATTTGTCTCCTAGGACCCAACATGCTTCCTCCCAAACAGCTTGAATACCTGTCAACCTGACGTGGCAATATGTGGCCGCTCCTGACGGCTCTTATTTTGCCTGCTCTGCTGGCCTTACTACATTTCTGGATGCCCGATCTTTTATCAAAAAACGCGATTACTGCATTTCTGTCTTTCTCTTCCCTCATATTAATATACACCAGGCCGATGATTTCCTTGATATCTGGGAAAGAAAAAGTACTGGCAATTTCAGGACCAGGAGGGAACCCCTTACTGCATTAACCCTGACCGTCCTCCTTGGCCTAGGAGCGGTAGGAACGGGGACGGGTATAGCCTCCCTCATACAAAATGACAAACAATATTCCCAATTGAGCGCTGCTATAGATAAGGATTTACAGGAATTGCAAGCAGGACTTAAACACCTTAAAGACTCAGTAGCATCCTTAGCTGAAGTCGTCCTGCAAAACAAAAGAGGCTTAGACCTTCTCTTCTTACAACAAGGAGGTCTTTGTGCAGCCCTCAAGGAGGAATGCTGCTTTTATTCAGATAAACTTGGTCTTGTTGAAAACAGCCTACAAAAAGTTAGGGACAGTCTGGAAAAAAGAAAACAGGAAAGAGAAAAAAATGAATCCTGGCATAAGAACTGGTTCTCCACTTCCCCCTTGCTATCTACTCTTCTCCCTAGTCTTCTTGGCCCTCTTGTGGGACTCCTTCTCCTCCTTTCTTTTGGCCCTTGGGCCTTTAATAAACTAACCACTTTCGTTAAATCTCAAGTAGATTCTGCGATCACAAAAAGACACATCTTCTATCATCAGTTAAGAGAAGATCGAAACACTCAAGTTCACTGAACAGCTCCTGAAACAGACATGGTGTCAACGATTGAGAAAATTGTTGTTCTCATGCTTTAAAAAATCTTGAATGTCATGGAATCTGTATAACTGTGTAGTCTGTGTGATATATGTTCTATGTTCTGTGTGGTTTGTCTGTTATGTTGTTGGTTGGAAAACAACGTTGCAACTGTGCATAGTAAATTGGAGCTCCATGTTTGTCTGTCTGTGTCTGTGTTAAAAGTTAAAATAAGCTTGTAAGAGATAAGAATTCAGTCTCTGTGTTGCAGGCTTAGAAAATATCAAGAAGTTTGAAAAATCTTTCTCTCTCTCTCTGTCTCTGGCTGACTGCAGCAGCCTGTGAGAAGGGAGATAAGGGAAAAAGGAAACAAAACTTCTCTCTGAGGGTGGGGAATCCTGGAAAAAGCCCCTAATCTGTTTTTGCTGATTTAAAAGCTTTGTTAAGTTTTAAGAACAATGATTAAGGAAAATTTGCATTTTTTTAAGGAAAAGCCTACTAGAGTAAAGAGCAATAAATTTCAAGCTTAGCCTGGCCTGGGCAATAAAAAGCTCTAGAGATAAGATGCTAATCGCTGTTAGAAGAAATGTGGTAGAAAGGAAAAAAAACTTTTAAAAACAGCTGTATTAGTTTGATTCAGTTTGTTACCTTCTGAAATTTGTTAACATAAGTTAATACTTTAAAACCAGCTCTGCTGGACATGTGTGGGTTTTTGGAGGTTTTTATTCACTATAGGGTTGAATCTTACAGGTTTTTGAAGGGAAAAGGAAAGAGGAATGCAGGTGATTTAGGAAGGACTGATTTGTAAGGGAAATTAAAGGTCGCATGGTGTTAGGAAGGTGAAAGAAAGACTTTTGGGAGTAGGTGAAGAGGTGGGGGAAGGAGTCACCCACCCCCACTGCCTTCTGCTACTTTACCAAAGGAGCATCTGGGAAGGAAAGTTCTTTAAGGAGATTGTTTAAGTATGTAGTCAGAGGGAAAGAGAAAGTTGGAAATGGGTGGATTTGGGAAGAAACCTGATATTGGGAAACTGATGGGTTAAATCTTGAAAAGGATCCCCATGTAGGAAATTGAGTGGAGAACCTGAGGGAAGTTTTTTTCCTAGGGGTCAGGAGTGGGGGAAGGGTGGCCACGTGGAATCCTCTCCTCCCCTCTCCTCTCTAAGTATGTTCCTGCCGCTTTTTTTCTTATCTGATTGCGGCAGTGCAGCAAAGTGTGATTTTTAAGGACATGCTTATTTTTAGGTTAATTGATTGAATATTTGTTTCTTCATAAATGTTTTTTTGGTTAAAAGAAAATGGTCGTAAATGTGATCCATACTTTGGTCTGAGTATTTCTAAAAGTTTAATTGCTATGTTAAAAAACCCTTGAATTCTTTTATGTGGAATTGGGTGTTTTGTATAAGTTTAAATTGGGTCATCCTGAGGTTATTTAAAGGGCCTCTGAACATAATAGTTGTTTTTTCTTTGTCCTTTTGAAAATGTTTGTTATGGACAATATGCAATTTGGGATGTTTTTCTATGTATTGGGTATTTTAAAAGCAAAATGATTTGTATGTATAATGTTCACTCATGTAACATCTACTTAGATATGATAATTGTTCTAAGTTGTGAACTTAACTGAGGCAAAATTTCTTTCTGTTATTACTGTAAGGTTATGGTAACTGTTTAAGATTTATCAGAAATTTGATTAATGACATTTGTTATTGAAGGTAAAAGTTTTTGGGCTTAGAGTTAATTAGCTAATGCTATTTGGGAATTTTAAAGCTCCACCCTGTGACAGTTACTGGGACAATTGATTGATAAGCTGTTAAAACTCAACTGCTTATGTTATGTTATAGTTATGTTCTTGCATTTTGCTTGGCCTGTAAAGCAAACTCGTCTCGTCACATAGGAAACTGCTGGCCAATCCATTTTGGCCTCCTCATGTTTTGCAACAGTCTGGTGAACTGAGTCTTTCTATCTGAGACTGATCCAATCTTTGTGTTAGAATTGTGTTTTTGTTCTCGATTTTGGTCAAATTACAGATATTGACTTGCTTCTGGAACCTGGATCAGCTTTGATCAGCTTTGATTGCCAGCATGACACACCCACTCTGCAAGGAATGAGAGCCTCCTATCACTTCACAGCCTGAAGCAGCAGTTTTAAAATGAGACCATGGACTTGATCCTGCATTGAGTGTACTTTGGACTGATATGAGGGGCTTTGGGAATGGTTGATGACTGACTGTTAAACCTTACCTGGATCATCTATTACTGTGTGTTTAAGATTTGATATGGATTTGTTAAAACTGTAATTATTGCTGTTATGTTTGAGGGCTTTGAAGGAAATGCTACTGTATTAGTCTGTTATGTATAGGGATTTTGATTTGCTCTTGGGATTTATATGGGGAATGGTCATTTGAAAAGGGGAGGTAGAGATAGAACATTGGGGAAACTGGTATATTTTTTCAAAATTCCAAAAAGAATGGGAACTCTTAGCTCCTATTCACTTTGCCTTAAGCACTTTTGCCCCACCCCCTCCTCATATCCATGCAAGGTCTGGTCTCAGGTATTGCCTCCTCGCATTCAGTAGATAAGCTGTGGGTGAGCCAATGACGGGATTATTGTGGCCCCATATTTCAGGATCATCATACCCTTTGGCTGCAGGAACACCCAATGACGGGATTATTGTGGGCCCGTTTTCCAGAAGCACACCCCGGAAGTTTGATGCTGGGGTGCTGGGATGGATGCCGCCCACATAGCCTAAGACAGGGGTCCTGCCCTTTTCTGGCCTTTTAAGGTCGGATTACTTGGGTACTGAATATGGATGCCGGCCACATAGCCTAAGACAGGCCTCCCACCCATAAATTAATAAAGAAAGGGGGATATGCCAGAGACCATGTCCTTGGAGGCAGGAGACAAAGAGCTAAGAAGAGTAGCAAACACCCTAAATTCCTGAGATTAGATAATGTGTGTCCCAAGAAATCGGTCATCTCCGCCCAAGATCTAGATAACAGTATACTCTAGGATTTCTGCCACACCTATGGTCCGACATTCTTCTCATTGCAACCCCCCACTCAGAAATCATATTTAATTAAACCCTCTTCATTCATTAAACAGAGACATTCACCATCTTAAATCTCGAGTTGCCTCTCTGTCTCTCCGATCCTGTTCCCAGGCACGTATGCCTTACAGACTGTTGTCTTACAGAGCCTTTGCTCCTCCTCGGCCCCGGCTTCACTCGATGACCCACTGTTGATGTCCTGCTGGACAGGACAGGGCTGCTGTAGTTGGACACAGGCGGGATATGTGGGAGCAGATTTCACAGGATTTGAGCCAGCTTCAGAGCCTTGCTCAAGTTTCTTCCAAATGTTTTGGTTTTTGTTTCAGTCCCAAGTGACTCAGATTGAATGTAAATAGCAATCACTTCTGCTTTGACCAGAAACCCTGAGAATCTTCCCCTACTGGTTTTTTTTATTAATTAGATTTTTTTTTGAGTAGGTGAAAAAGTAGGTTCTTTGTCTCTATTGGTACCTAGTCTTAATCACAGAATGGGTGTTGCTTCAGTCAAAATGAGATCTACACACCTTAAAAAGGCCAAGGTTTCTTTGCATCCAATGCCACTGCGAGTCATACTGACCTATATCTTGCCACTGGAACCAGATGACTCTGGAGGTAAAAGTAAGGAAGATGTTCTTGCATAACCTTCCCTCCCTTCAATCTCTTTCACTTGCATGTCATGGCATCAACTCTCTGATGTCATGGTACTATAGAGGTTCAAAGGAGACCCCAAGAAGTTGGAGTCACAGATCGGTGTTGTGAGGGGTCTCAAAACAATTTGCAGATTTGAATTTATCTGCAAGTCAAGGGGCAAAGTTTATTGTAATTGTAATGCCAATTAAACTTCTGAATCCAATTTTTCTTCTGCAACAAAAGAATTGTACGGATCTGCACACATATGTTATATCTAGAGTATACTTTAATATATTTTCCATGTATAAGACTGCCTGCCATCTAGGGGAGGGGCTGGAGGGAAGGAAGGGAAATGTTGGAACAAAAGTGATTGCAAGGGACAATGCTGAAAAATTACTCCAAGCCCAGTTCTCTATCCAGTGAGACATTTCAATAGTCTATTTCATTCTCAGTCTCCAGCTTCTGTGAAGAAGTGGTGGCTTATGGGCATGAAGCACTACAAATAATGTTACACTTTTTTGATTTGCCGCTAAGTTTGCTGAACCATGTTTTTCTTTTTCTTTTTAAAGTTTGTACATTATAAGAGAGGAATCACTTGGGTAAGATAAGGTCATAAGGGGCATCCTGGAATCAGCTCGAATTCCTCTCCCAAGAGGTGATTGTTAAATTTTCAGTGTGAGCATTAGCTAAACTTCAAAAATAGGGAAACAGGATAAATCAGAGTTTGATTTATTATTTTGTTAATTACATAGTTTTGAGAAAGTGATGGTGAAATTTTTAGTAATGTTGGTTAAACATAAAAGACATTAAAATGTGCTGTTTTTCTCCTTTTTTTTTTTTTTTTTTTTTTTTTTGCCCTAAAGGCTTGTTTGTTAAACATTTATTAGTAAGGGGAAAGAAATGTTGGGCAATGTAGATGATACAGAAACAAAATATATTTTAAAAAAATAACTTTCTTTCCACAGGCATGGAGCGGAGAGGATTTGTTCTGACAAAGAGCTTCCAAGGAAAGGACTGACCAATCCAGGGACACTGTTCTAACAAATATGTTTTGTTCCTATTGCTATGCTGAGCATCACATATCCCATGTCTCCTCTTTCAGGCACAGAGAGAAACAACACCATCTATGAAACGTGCCAAGCAGGATCATTTTCCAGGAATGCGACCCTGGATCGATGTTTGCCATGGACCAAGTAAGTATAGCATGTTCTCTGGAACATGATAATCTTGTTCATTTATAATAATTTGAATGAAATGGTGAGCTTAATGAACTCCAAGCAAATTAAAAATTTCCAAACAAAGACTAGAATAAAAAAAAATGTCCATGGGGGTGTGCAGGTATGTAACAAGTGGATCTCTGGGAAATAAATATACACTGGACACACTTTTAAGTTTATTCTGCATCATCAGCATTTTCTTTAGTCTAGTCATGCAACAAAATGAGAAACCAAGCCCTGCTTTGTAGTCTTTTCCCATTTCTGAGGCATGTGTGCTCACCCTGAATATGTAACAATTACCTTCAGGTTCATGCTGATTCCAACACTCCTCCAAATTTATAGAACACTATGAACCATGTGGAATTTCTTTTAAGTATAGGCTTAAAAGAAATTCCACATGTAATTTTCAATGCTGTTCTGCTTGTCTGTACTTCCTTCTTGTCTTCCTTCTCTTGGATAGCTTCCATTGTGAAGTTTTTCCTCCCCTAAATTGAACTATAATCTGCTTATCTAAAATTCTCTCCATCACTCCAGGTTCTACTTCTGGGGCCAAGATGAGTGAATTTGCTTCTCTCCTAGTTGACACAACCTTTTGGCCTCTCTAGGACATCCTTCAGTAGCTCCTCCCATGCATGGTTTGTTGCCCTGGCTGCCCCAGTACCACAGAAAAGGCTTTGGAATCTAGAGATTCTGAGTTCCAATAACATGGGTGCTCCCCACCTGTTGTGGGCCAGTGAGATGTTATTTTAAAAGTGCTGGCCCATGGGAGATACTACATAAATACAAGCTATTGTTATCAGTTGTTTGAACTTTCTATGGCTGTTTTCCCTTATCTGTAACTGAGGGACTCCAGCAAGGGACCTCCTGATGTCACTTCCAGCTCAGAATTTATGAGCCTGCAGCACCCTTTTGTGGAATCTCTTTAGCTAACTAAGGAACTTAAATTCTTAATTTGAATGCTGACCAGTGTAGTGACAGTATCACAGGATTTCATTTATTTTTTTTTTTTGAGGCAATTGGGGTTAAGTGACTTGCTCAGGGTCACACAGCCAGGAAGTGTTAAGTGTCTGAGGGCAGATTTGAACTCAGATACCCCTGATTTCAGGGCTGGTGCTCTATTCGCTGTGCTACTTAGCTACCCCTGGATTTCCTTTATTATAAAGGCACAAAGTAGTCTAAAGCTGAACTGCCATGGCTGCTTTTCCAATTTCATTGCCGACTCACAAGGGGTGCTCAGGGAGCTCCTGCTCCAAGACCTTTTCAGACGGATTGTTACCTAGTCCCATTTAGTCCTTCCCAGGATAGTGGTATGGTAGAGTGGAAAGCGCACTGACTCTGGAGCCCAAAGAGCTGGATTCTGATCTTGCCTCTGATATTTGTTTCCTTTGTGACCAGGGATAAATCCCTTTGATTCTTTGGACATCAGTTTCTTTATCTTTATAATTAGAGGATTGAAGTAGGTGGCTTCTGGTCCCTTTCAATAATAATAATAATAATAATGATTGCAGAGGGTAGAAACTCTGGAGAAGTATACTTGAAACAAAGTGTTAACTCAGTGGAATTGATGAGACAGTGGTTATGTAGTTTATATGTACTTAGTACTTAGCATGCTGATGTAATAATTCTACAGGATGACACCTATTCAGTATGATGGAATGATGTAATTATAATAGAGTGTTTAAGGGCTGAGACAGAAGGAAAAGCAGACTTGAAAACAGAGATCCTCCTGGTGGCTCTCAGGCTGAGACCAAGGCCCTTCTGGAGGACCTCCAGAAAGCTAGCCTGAACATTACAAATGATAATGATAAATGGGTAAACTGGTGGCATAGCAGCTAGAATGTCATGTATGGAGTCAGAAAACTCATTTCTCAATTTAAATCTGGCCTCTGACACTTGCTTGCTGCGTGATCCTGGCAAGTCATTTTATCCTGTTTGCCTGTTTCTTCATCTATAAAACTAGGTGGAGAAGGAAATGGCAAACCTCTCCAACTTTTCTGCCAAAAAAGCCCTAAATGAGTCTCAAAAAGTTGGACAGGACTGAAATAACTAAACAACAACAATAATTATTATTTATTACTAATTAAATAAAAATAATAATTATTGTTGAAAGCAACATCAGGAGGAAAGGTAGCAGGTTAGAATAATCACTCTACTCCCTTAAATATTATTAGTTTGGGGGATATGATTTGGTTCAAACTAACTTCTGAATACTTTGTCATTTTTCAAGGGGAAGGAAAACCTTAATAGTAATGACATTATAGTAGTTTTAGAGACCCCAAGTAAAGAAAGAGAGAGACTGAAAGAAGTGCAGGGATGAGACAGACAGACAGACAGAGGATGAGTGAGGGAGGGAAGGAGGAAAGAAAGGAAGCAGGAAGAGACAGAGAGATAGAGAGAGAGAGATTAAGAAACCTCTCCTTGTGGCTAAGGCATGCATGTGGTGTGGGCTGCTGTGTGATTCAAAGGGAGGAAGATTAAACATCTCCAGTCTTTTCTCCCATCTACCCTTTTGCAAGGAAGATTTTAATATCCACCAGAGCAGAAGCAGGAAGTTAGGGTCTGAGGCCACATTGCTCTTCTCAGAGAAATAGGGTTCCAGACTAGAATTATAACTACATATTCTTTTAAATATTTTTAGTCTGGAAGATGTGACCAGGTTCAATCTAATTTATGATTATTTTGTCTTTTTACTTTGGACAAGGAATGGAAACCCCAGGCCTTCTATTCAAAGCTTCTCACTTATTGCCACTCTATCCCTTTCTCACAATGAACATATATGATTAAAAAAAGCAAAGAAACTCACTTATCTAAGCGTGGCAAAAGAGAAATCAGAAAAGAAATACATTGGAGCTGTTTTTCCTATAGAGCATAGAAAAAGCCACCCCTGCACAGCTTTAGAGGAAGATTTAATGAAGGCAGCTGCTGAAGAGGAAGATATAATGCCATGGATTCCAATTGGGGCCTAGAGGCTTATCCTATAGAGGACAATGGGGCAGGAGGTCAGATACATGTTCCGATCTCATTTAAAATGTTAAAAGAAGTGAAACAAGCTTTTGTTGTTGTTTGCTTGCATTTTTTTCTCTCATTTTTTTTCCTTTTTGATTTGATTTTTCTTGTGCAGCATAATTGTGAAAATATGTATAGAAGAATTACACATGTTTAACATATATTGGATTATTTGCCATAGTGGGGAAGGGAGGGAAAAATTTTGAAAGACAAGATTTTGCAAGGATGAATGTAGAAAATTTTCTATGTATATGTGTTGAAAATAAAAAGCTTTAATAAAAAAATGCTTTTGTTAAAAAAAAAAAAGAATCTCTTCATGCCTCCCTCTCTCTCCCCATCTCCCTCTCTTATCTATCTTCTATCCTCCATCCATCTATTTATCTACTTATCTATCTACTTCTTCTGATAATCATTACTTCCCTTTGGAGAAAGGAATGCTTTCTTAATTGACTTTACAAACTTGTGATGATAAGAAATCTCATTTAGATGGCTTTCTGTGAATTTGGCAGGTTAGAGATTAGTAGTAGAAACATAACTAAGAACTTCTGTATCTGGGGGCCAGAACCTCAAACTGAACCTAAGTCAAATCCACCTTTAGTTAAGTGGGCAAGTGGCAGTTAGCAAGATGGAAGGATGGGGACAGGGGAAGTTCTCCTCTGCCTTCCATCTGCCATTTCCCTACATGCACTGAATGAATGTATGTTTTAGGTATGAGATCTGTGGTTTCTACAATAGTAAAGGATTCCTATTCTGGTCAGAGCCTCTAAATTCACTGCCTTGGGGCAAAGTCCCCATTGCTCCACCCTCTGTGTGTTTCTGCTTATCTCTGTCTCAGGTATTTTTCTTTCTACACCTCAAAATGAGGATAATCATGATGATGACGAAGAAGATGCTGATGGAGACAATGATGACAATGTGTCTGTTTTGATGGTGACTGTCCTGTGAGCACCATGCATCAGTGATGGCAGTACCTGGCCTTTCTTCATACAGACCCTGGGCAGTACAACTATGAAGACAGATGAGGACATGTGTCACTGAACATGAATTCATTCCCATCAGCTCAGCATGACTGAATGATCCAGCTCCTCCCCCACTCTCAGGCAGCTTGCAAAGAGAGAGGCAGAGTACTCCAAACAGAGGGAGAGAAGCAGATGAAGACAAATGCTGGCCCCGCTTCCCAAATGTGTTATATACATAAAAAACCTCAGAGGGAGGGCACCCACACTGGAATGGCTAGAAAGACAGTGTGTCCAGAGTCAGGATCCAAAAAGATTTAGACAAATTAGAACCATGAGACTATGGTTTGTTTGTTTGTTTATTTGTTTTGGGGGGAAGAACTGCAATTTTATCAGTATAGGGAATATAGAAACACTTTCCTCTGATGCATTAATTATCCAGAATCGAGAACTTGTTGGCTAGGGCACTGAGAGGGTGTGATGTGCTTCTGAGACAAAGTTTATAACGTTTAAGATGCCAAACTCTGGGCCTCCTGATGCCACAACAAGTCCTGTATGTCCCACTGTCTAACCTAATAGAAAGATTGAAATTACTAGGACTGTAGAATCAATGCTTTACAGTTGGGCTAAAAAATCGATTCAAAGTCATAGGAGCAGTGATTTCTAGATCTGGGGAAACCAATGGACAGAACCTTGGATCTAGAAGCTCAAATGGGAGTTCAAATCTTAGTTCAGACATTTCCAAATGTAGAATCTTGAGCATTTAACCCCTGATTGCCTCAGTTTTCTCATCTGTAGAATGAGGTTAATAGCACTCACTTCCTAGTGGAGCATCAAATGAGACAATACCTAGAAAGTGCTATATAACGGCTAGTCTTATTATATGTAGTTCTTATCCCAATGACTATTGGTGTGAAACACTCTCCTTATTGGTCAATATGGATGTCATTCCCTGTGGACATCAGCTGGGCAAAGTTGTGGGGAAACTCCAGCCTTTTCAGGACTCTTCAAGCATCACATTGCTTTTGGCTTCTGACTTCCAGAGGAAGAATGGAAGGGGCCAACCCCACTTCTAATTCTAGAAGGAAAAGACTCTGGAAAGACATGAAAGGAACCAGAAGCCTCCATGGCATCCTCCTTCCCAGCTTGCTGTACTTTCTCTTTCAGGAGAGCTAGAACTTTCTCTTGGTTGAATTATCTCACTGCCTGGGAAACCTCTTTCATTTGTATTATCTGGTATATAATCTCCAATGTATTTCTTTTGTGATCTCTCTTTTGCCACACTTTGGATAGTGAGTTTTTTTGCTTTTTGTAATGTGTGTTTATTGTGACAAAAGGGATAGAATGGTAATAGCTAGGAAGCTTTGAATAGAAAACCTGGGATTTCCCTTCTTCATTCAAAATAAAAAGACAAAGTAATCATAAATTAGATTGAACCTGGGCACACCTTCTAGACTAAAAATATGTAAAAGAATAGGTAGTTATAATTCTAGCCTGGAACCCCATTTCTCTGAGAAGAACAAAGTGGTCTTAGGCTCTAATTTCCTGCTTCTGCTCTGACAGATATTAAAATCTTCCTTGGAAAAGGGCAAGTGGGAGACAAGACTGGAGATGTCTAATCTCCCTCCCTTTGACTCACACAACAGCCCCCACTATAGATGTACCTTAGCCATATGGACAGGTTTCTTAATCTCAGTCTCTCTGTCTTTCTCTCTCTGCCTCTGTCTGTTTGTCTCTTTCTCTCTATCTCTCTCCCCTTCCTCCCACTTCTTTCAATCTATCTCTCTCCACTTGGAGTCTCTAAAACTACTATACTATCATCACTATTAAAGTTTTCCTTCTTGAAAAATGACAAAGTGTTCAGAAGTTAGTTTAAACCAATCATACCCCCTAACCTCATACCATTTAAGGGAATAGAATTATTATTCCAAACTGTTATCTTTTCCCCCAATGTTGCTTTCAGCAATAATTACATTTTATTTAATTATTAATAAATAATAATAATTATTGTTGTTTAGTCATTTCCATCCTGTCCAACTTTTTGAGACCCAGTTTAGGGTTTTCTTCTCAGAAAAGCTGGAGTGGTTTTCCATTTTCTTCTTCAATAATTTTATAGATAAGGAAACTGAGACAAGCAGAAGGAAGAAAATTGCCAGGATCACACAGCTAGCAAGTGTCAGAGGCCAGATTTAAACTGAGACTCCATACATGACAGTGGATACTGTGCCACCAGTTTACCCATTCATCATTATCATCATCATCATCTTTATTATTGAAAGGAACTAGAAGCCACCTAGTTTAATCCTCTAATTATAAAGATGAGGAAACTGATGTCCAAAGAATCAAAGGGATTTAACGGTGGTCACAAAGGAAACAAATATCAGAGGCAGGATCTGAATCCAGCTCTTTGGGCTCCAGAGTCAGTGTCCTTTCCACTCTACCATACCACTATCCTGGGGAGGACTAAATGGAACTAGGTAACAATCTGTCTGAAAAGGTCTTGGAGCAGGAGAAACCTGAGTATCCCTTGTGAGTTGGCAATGCAATTGGGAAATCAGCCATGGCAGTTCAGCTTTAGACTACTATAAGGGATGCCTCACTTATAGATGAGGAAAAATAGCCATAGAAAGTTCAAACAACTGATTACAAGAGCTAGTATTTATGTAGCATCATCCATGGGCCAGCACTTTTAAAATAAAATCTCACTGGCTCACAACACGTGGGCAGCACCCATGTTATTGGAACCCAGATTCTCTAGACTCCAAGGCCCTTTCCATGGTACTGGGACAGCCAGGGCACCAAACCATGCATGGGAAGAGCTACTGAAGGACATCCTGGAGAGGCCAAAATATTGTGTCAAGCAACAAGAAGATGTGATGATCAATTGTGATGGATGTGGCTTTATTCAACAAGGAGATGGTTCAGACCAGTTCCAATGATCTTGAGATGAAAAGAGCATCTACATCCAGAGAGAGGGCTGTGGGACTGAGTATGGATCACAAAATAGCATTTTCATTCTTCTTCTTGCTGGTTTGCATTTTATTTTCTTTCTCATTTTTCCCCTTTTTTGATCTGATTTTTCTTATGCAGCAAGAGAATTATATAATTATGTCTGCATATATTGGATTTAACATATATTTTTACCATGTTTAACATATATTAGATTACTTGATGTCTAGAGAATGGGGTGGGTGGAAAGAAGCGAATATTGGAACACAAGGTTTTGCAAGGGTTCAATGTTGAAAAATTATCCATGCATATGTTTTTAAAATAAAAAGCTTTAATTAAAAAAAAAGCTAGCCCACATATTAGAAAGAGCTTTATCTCTTGGGAGTAGGAGGGGGAAATGGGAAAACTGGGTGCAAAGGCACAAAGCTCTTACACAAGTCTGAGAATTCTCCTCCTCTGCCATCCCCATCTCTGCACTTAAGAGATTTACAATCTTACAACAATGGTAATATACAGAACAAAAATCCCTTTCCCTCTCCCTCCTGCCCCTTCCCACCCATTAAAGGCTCCTTCATTATGAAGACTTATCTATGTAGTCCCACACCCTCCACAGAATACTGGACTCCTTTCCCTTCAAGCTGGAAGCGACCTCAGAGTTGAGGAAGGGAAGTGGCTGGCCCAAGATCACACAGTAAGTGGCAGAAATGGAGTTTGGAGTCCAGGCCTGCTGACTCCCAGTCCAGGGCTCTGTCCACTGCCAAGAGTTCGAGTGTTACATTCTCTTCACACATAAATTAAGGGGGAACTAATATTCCCTTCTGAAAAGAGGAGGTTCTGCAGCAGCCATCTTCCTCTGGAGTGAAAACCTCAAGCTGGCTGACGTGAGTCCATCCACCAGGGCCACCACAGGGGACTGGGAGGGCCTTTGAGGACGGGCTGCTTCCCAGGAGCAGGAGCGGGGAAGGAGGGAGCCAGGATGAGGAGCTTTTCTGGAAGTGGCTGTGCAGTTTGCTTTGGGTGTCCATCTGTGCCCTGTGGAAGGAGAGGAACTGGAAGGCTCCCTGCAGGCAACAGGCATTGCTCTTCTAGAAGTTGGTCTACAAGACTTCCAGAAAAATTCCAAATGGGATCAAGGACAGAATTGGACATGATTGAAAATGATGGAACAAGGACAAGAATGTGCCAAGTGCTGGGATAAGGGCTGGAGATAGGAAGGCCAGAGACGGCCCCTGCTCTCAAAAAGCTCATGCTCCAACTTGGGGTAGGAGAGGCAAGATGAACAATCCAAGACTCTGCAGAGAAGAGGGAACCCAGATAGATTTTTTTCAGTCAGGAGCCTCTGCCTACCAAACTACTTCTCTTCCTGCTGCCCTGACTCCATTTTGAGAAGCCCAGCACTACCTAACAAGGGCCAGACACCATCACCTGGCTGCCTCTTGGTCCCACCTAGCTCACAAACATAGGGCAGCGTGGAAGGGAAGTCAAGCAGGTACAAGCCCAGCAGAGGCAGGTCAGACAAGCCAGGGCCTAAATTAGAGGCTTCCCCTTTTCTTGTTTCCATGGATCTGATGAGGACAACACTGACAGCCTGGCCCAGGACAACTTAAATGGATTTACATTCTCTTGGCAGAAACTTTTGAGAAAGACTCTTCATACACAAACATATATGGTTCCACACCCTCTGGAAGCAAGAAGAAAGATTATCTAAAGTATGCACCTCTTTGGATAAAAACTTAAGTGACTTTACCTTTTCCCTTCTATTGTTTTGTTCCTGTATAAAATAAGTCTCTAGAAGATGTCTCTTCCCAATCATTTGATATTGCCTACCAAGAGAACATCTTGGTTTCTTTCTAATAAAGCCTTTTCTTATCACAGCCTTTTGTGTAGCGAATTTCTTGCTTCAAACCTGCCCTGACTTGGTGTTTTGGAGAACTAGGGGACCAACTCATAGTCCTGCCATGATCCATACCTCATCAGATCCATCATAATACAAAGGAAGCAGACCCCAAAGGGGGTTTTCCTTATGGGAGGCTGGCCTGTAGGGATGGTAGCATCATAGTTCTACAATTACAAGAAACCTCTGAGATCACCTAATGCAACACTCAGATTTTACAGGTGGACCCATTGAGGCCCAGAGAGATAAGTGACTGGCTTATAGCTGGTAAACAGTAGAAGGGGAATCAGAAGTCAGGTGCTTCTTACCTTCAAAGCCAGGACTCTCATCATTGTGCCCTCTCATCAGACCAGAGCTCAGCAAAGTCTGGAGTTGCCTTCTTGCTACCACTGTAAGAAAGAAAAAGTGCTCAGCTCCAAATTAGCCTCTAAACATGCATTATAGCAACAAAGGGGGAAAAAAAGGAAGCTGCCTTTCTTAGCTGACTTTTTTTTTTAAGTAAATAATTGTTTCCAGTATCCATGTGAATATCTGGCTTTATTACTTATTTTTTCAATGATCTTCTCTTAGAAAAACATGTTTTTCTGATATGACTCAGGGGTCTCCAAAATTTGACACGACTCAGTACGACAGCATGGACTGATCAAAATGAGAGATGAAGAATAGAAGCTGACCTGGGGGTCAGGGGGCCAAGGGAGCCAAATCTAATTTCTGAAACAGAGAAAACAGACAGGGATTGTTCTCCTTTTGATCCAACTATCTGTTTAAACCAATATCTTAGTTTCATATTTTCAAATACAGAATCTATATTATTGGCCTCGTTTATTTTAGCTCACCTTCATTTCCCATCATATTCCCTTGCATTCTCTGTCTCCCTCCCTCCATTCTTCTACCCACCAGCTATGAGAAAGATAATAAATCTCTCCTGGCTTTGACACTTCCTCTTTCTGGCCCCAGGAAGACCCCTTCCCTCTCTGACTTTCAGCTTTATTATCTAGAAATTAGGAGATGGGACCTCTGGCCTCTGAGGTCTCTTCTGCTTTAGGCTCTCCTAGTCACCTTATTTACCTGTGAAATGGGGATGATGATGCTTAGTGTACCTCATTCCAAAGGTTATGCTGGGGCCCAGCTGAATGAGGTAAAAGACTTTTCAAAAAGGTGTCATAAATTTCAGTGTACTGTGTTGTTAATCTAGAACTGTGCAAGGAACTCCCAGTGCCCAAATTTCCTTCACCAACTCCAACCTGCCTCTCTCTTAGAGTTGCTGAAGGTTCTGACTCATTTAGGGTCACATGACCAGAATCCTGGGCTCCTGATTCCAAGGCTGAGACTGTGTCCAGTTGTCTCTCACTTTTGTTATTTATGGGTGATTCAGAACAGGGCTCATCTTCCAGACACATATAAATCATATCCATAGAATAAAGCATCCCAGAACTGTTCCCCAAAGCACCCTATGAAGAAAAGTTCCTGGGAAGATTTTTGGGTAAAATGAAATGGAGAAAGTGGAAGGAATCAGTCAGCAGATTATGGCTCTCCTTACACTTTTTATGAAATGGATCTCATCTTCTGTGGGATGTGAGGGAAAGATTTCTTGTTCTCCAGGAATGAAATAATTTTGTTTTCTGTGAGCCCAGCACAGTCCCAGTGGGACCTGGGAAGGATGGGAGGATCTAGCTACCAAGCAGGGAAAGCTGGAATTGTCAGACAGGGAAGAATATGGATGAGAAATACACCTGCGTCAGGTAGTGTTCATGAGAGCTTCCAATATGATGCTGAGCCAAAACAAAGTTGTTATTGGGAGTGGAAGCTGATTCCTTGTCATGATGACCTGAGGAAGCCAGCCCAGGCTGTCAGCAGTTTCCCTGCTTTCATCTGGCAAGATAAATAAGTTGATTTTTGTAAGTTTCCACTACCACAAATGACCACAACTAGTCTCACTGGACCATTAAGGAGAAGAGTCTGAGAGTGCCCAGAACTCTGGGAAAGGCAGAGTCATCACCAAAATAGGACACCAGTTCTTTAACACAATTAATGGGTCCTTTATCAATGCAGAAGATGTGGATTTTAAAATGAGAATAAAACAGAAAACTATTAGATGAGGAACCAGATTGGACTCCCTCTTTCTCCTGCTAGGTTCTTACTCTTATCCAGGCATGAAAATTCCTCATTGTACATCTGTTTAAATAAAGATTGGGTACCAGTATCCACATGCTAGTTTTCTTCAGTAGGAATCTGGGCATCAGGCCACCTGTTCTACCCCTGAATCTCCTTCCTGCCCTAGGACAGTCACTGCCTGAAACTGGACCTTAGAGGCAGTGCCATACCTCCCTAAAGCCGTTAATTCTTTTCTATTTGGAGCCCTTCCTGGGCCTCAGTTGTCTTAGTGGGTGAAAGTGTCCCAAGCCACTTTATCCTGCTCTCTCTCTTTAGCTGACCCCAAACCCTGTGTTATCTTTTGTCTAGTCACAGGAAACCAGGGTGTCCCCAGGCATGTTGCCTTCTGGTCCTGCTTTAGCCTATATTGTGCCTCTGTGTCACACAAACATTCCCTTTTTTGGCCCAGAACAGTATTCAGTGCTGCCCCCAGACCTGGGAATGACGTAGCGTCAGCTGCTCCATGGTTCTGCTCAGCATCGCTGGGACACCCAGACCAGAACTCTCTTCCATGGGATCATCATCCCCCATCTATGTCGTGTCTAATGTTTCAATAAAAGTCATCTGAGGGTAGAGACTGTATCTTGCTCTAGTTTTTATTTCCCAAGAATTACTGCTTGTTGAATAGTAGGTGCCTAATAAATACTTGCCCCCATTTCCCTCACTCACTCACTAACTCATTCATTCATGTTTCCTTCCAGAAGTGAAATTAATCTCCACCTTAACTTGAATGCTGAGTATAAAAGGAACAGTTCTTTAGAAGGCCAAGGGATCCAGAGAGATTTATTTTGCTTCAGTCTGAAACACTCGGACAGGGAACAGCCATGAGGTATTTGGGGAAGGAGACACAGGATCACAGATTTCTACACCAGAAGCAAATCCGAGGAATCGCCAGGAAGAGGTAGCCCAGGAGCAGCTCAGAGATATGGTTAAATTGCATTTAATGAAACACCTCAACTGGGTCAGCCATTCAGGCTCTACACCTTTTGTATTGAGAGTGTTGACTGGCAAATATACATACATACACACACACATACATACATACATACATACGTATCTTAAAACTAGGTGGTTGGGGCAACTGGTTGGTGCAGTGGGTTGAGCACCATCCCTGAAGTCAGGAGGACCTGAGTTCAAATCTGACCTCAGACACTTAACATTTCCTGGCTGTGTGACCCTGGGCAAGCCACTTAACCCAATTGCCTCATCAAATTAAAACAAACCAACCAACAAACAAACTAGGTGGTTAAATGACAGTCTAAATGTCATTTGAAAGTATTTTTGAAAGTCACCCCTCAAAAAACCTCCCCAGTTAGGCTGATAATTGGTGGAAAACCATTGGCATCTATTTCTGTATCTGCCCCCAGGCAGAGACAACAGTTGGGAAAGAAGGAGAGAAAGCAGTGGGCACATGGGCAATCTGAACAAAAGGACCAGCCCTCAAAACCTATCTTGAAGACTGCTTGGAATTGGCTGTGGGGTTGAAGTGCTTGTATTTAGACTCAATTTTGGTACCCCACTCTATATTTCTCCTCAGAATGGATTATTGTCCCCTTCTGGCAATCCAGAGTTTCTGGAAAAGCTTCAAAATTTTGTAAGGACCCCTCACCCCAAAAGAACCAAGTGGGAGGAGGGGTGAACACATGGTATATTAGGCATCTGCTAAATTAATGGGCAGCTAGGAGGTACTGGTCTCAGAGACCAGAAGACCCAAGTTTCATTACTGCCTACATTCCTAGTTGTGTGATCCTGGACAAGTCACTTACCCTGTTTGCCTCAGTTTCCTCACCTGTAAAATAAACTGAATTAGAAAATGGCAAACTGCACCTGTGTTTCTGTAGGGAATACTCCAAGCAGGGTCACAGAGTCAGACACAACTGAACAAGAATGACACAAACTAGAAGCTCAGTAAACAGTCATGAAGGAGAAACATACAGCTAGAGTCTTAGGAAGGTGTCTTAGGAATGAAGTCTGGATTGGGGAATAGGAGGTATCTTGGGTTGTGGCAAAATCAGGACCCAAGTAGCAGAGGGAGCTGAGCACTGGGCTGATAGTTAGGAAGACCTGAGTTTGAAAACTGCCTCAGACACTGGCTCTGTGTGTGACCCTGGAGCAAGTTACTTCTCAGTCTCAGTTTTCCTACCTGTAAAATGGAATAACAATAGCACCTATCTCACCTGCTTCTGTGAGGACCAAATGATATCCAGAGCTTTCATTTTGCAACTATTATTTCACTTCAGTCTCACTGTGACTTTGCGAGATTGGTGCTATTACCTTCATATTGGAAATGATCTTCACGAGGAAACAGAATAAGATATGTGTAGATATTATTCATTCACAATATATAATCTGAAAGATACATATACAATGCACACACAGGAACACAATGTATTCCTATAATACACATGTGTAATACTGTTACATAGCATTATGTTTACATGATAAATACTGCCAGAAACCATGTCCTTGGAAACAAAGAGCATCAGACTTTTAATGTGATTACCTGTGTGTAAACTCTTATCGTGAATGAACAATACATCCTAAATTCCTGAGACAAGATAATGTGTGCCCCAGGAAATTGGCCCTACCCGCCCAGGAACTAGATAACGAGTATGCCCCAGGATATCAGCCACACCTATGGTCTGACATTCTTTACATCGCAACCCCCCACCCAGAAATCATATAAAACTAGACCCTCTTCATTCAATAAACTGAGACTTTGCTCCACCTCAGCTCGTCTCCCTCCTCATTTCTAACCCCATCCCTTTTCAGGCAATAGCCTTACAGGCAAATGTCCACCTCGAGACCCACACTTTGATGACCTGCTGGACAGGTCAAAATACAACCTACATTATGTAATTATTATTACACACACTTCTATATGTATGCAATAGATGTGCTGATTGCAGAGCAATTATTACTTCTTGTTGTTCAGTCATTTCAATTATACTTGACTCATTCCAGTCATTAGAAGGTTACAGGAGCGGCTTCCCAAATGTATCCACCCAAAGATATCCCATTTAAAGGCAGCCGGGCTCAGGAAAGAGGAAAGGCCAGTTTATGAATGGGATTTCTTTGGAATGAGTTACCTTGTACAAGTCCCAGCATCTGGGCCCATTTGGGGATTTGGCTTCCTTGCCCTCAGCAGGTGGGTCCAGAATGCTTTGCCTGCCTGTACTTCAAAAGACTGATGTTTTAATGGTCTGGCTGCATACCCTGGTCGGAAAGATTCACAGCACACCCGGGAGTTCTCACAGCCCCCGGGGGAGCAGCTCACCTATCTCTGTGGCAGAATACACTGGGCACATGTAGAATGCCTCTGTCCCTGGCCGCAGTTTCATGGCTTTTGTTTCCCAGAATAAATCTGTTCCCAATCTAGCCCCTTGTAACCCACCAGGCCTCCTGCATTCAGACTTCTTTGCCTCAGTCCCTCGTGCACATGGGGACCGGTGGAATGAGGGTGGAAACAGTTTCTGAAACTGGACATTGAAAAGTATCAGAAAACACCTAATTCCATGTGGTGTACGGACCATTTGAAGGAAGCAGGGATCTTTCTCTTGAAGAAAATCAGACTTGGGAGAAGAGCCTGGAGTCTGCTTTTGAGGTCAAAGAGTCCCCAACAAAATGCAACCCCTAAGTGCAAGGAGCTGCCTCAGGAAGCTGCAAATTTCTTCCTTCCTGGGGGCCATAAAACAGGGCTGAGAGACCACTCGTAGGACATGACATATCATGGGCATCCTTTTCAGTCATGGCTGGGACCAGATTGCTGCTGAGATCTGTTCTAACCCCTAAATCATGGGACAGCTGTGACTTCCTAGCCAAGCAACCTTTGGCAAAGTCATTGTCCTTCTCTCAATCTTTTCGGCAAATGAACCTAAATTAATATCCCTTTGCCTTTGAGGCAGGATGGGGGTGAAGATTATAGGAGCTAGTAAACAGAGAATTTAAAATACTTATTATAAATGTTCCTGGCCAAATGCTGCAATGCAGTTAGAGGAACTGAGTCAAATCTCCCTTTCCTTCTATGGACCTCAGTCTACACATCTATAAAATGGTATACCTCTAGATCCCTTCTATCCCTTGATCTCTTATGCTTTTGTATAAAGAGTTGTTTTCACTTCAGCAGGGCCTGGATGACAATACCGCCCAGTGAATCCCCCAGGATTATATCTTTCTCTGGGTGAAGGATATTCTGAACAGCTCCATGAAGAGAGTTGTAACCAACAATCTTGGTACTTAGGAAAATTTAGCTGAGGGGAAGATAGAGACCTCAGGGCATATGAGTTGGCACCTGTCCCAGAGCAAGTCAGGGAAGAAGGACTGTGGGGTTAGGAAAGAAGTTTGCCATCTTCTGATTTGTTTTAACAGGTTTCTATTCTAATTAGGAGCAAAGTTTTTGTGGTGCAACACTATGGAGGAAGGTTGTATTTCAGCTCCCTCTACATTTCACCCCTTTGGGGGGAAGCCTCAGTCACCCTGCTCTAGGTGTAGCTCAACCTATGTGGAGACTGTCTGAAATCTGGAAAACTTTAGGCCCTTTGACATAAGGAAGTGAAGATGCAGAAGTCAGAGAGGCTCGCCCTACTCAAGGAACAGGCCTGAAGGTCCCAGCTGGGCTCTTTATGGATAAGATTGCGTCCTGGCAGTCGAGTTCTCTCCCTTCTTGTTCTGTGTAAGTCTGTGTACAGGAGAATCTGATAAGCCAGGCTTTACCCAGAAGGTGTGAGGGCCCATCCTGGTGAAAGATCTTTTTATAATGGGCCCGCCCTATTACACACCCTGTCATATCCACACACTGGCGTAAACACAATAATAATTGCTGGCAGTTATAAAATGTCCTATAAATATTCATACAAGCCACCTACCCTACAAAAACACTTATTGTCTTTCTTGATCTCACAACAACTCTGAAAGGCAGGTGTGTTCTGATTCCCATTTTACAGATAATAACAATTATGACAATGATAATAACAATAGTTAACACTTATATGTGTGTTAGAAATGTGAGAAAAGCCTATAATTGTTATTAGAGCATCAGAACAACCCTAAGAGTCAGAAGTTGTTAAAAATCCCCATTTTACAGATGAGGAAATTAAGGTAGATAGAGGTTAAGTGGCTCACCTGAAATCATACAGCCAATCAATGTTTGAGTCTGGATTTGAATTCATGGCCTTGTGCTTTATCCACTATTCCGTGAGATGGCATTGGGCATCCCTGTTTGGGATACCACAGACAAAACCTTATAAATGGAAGTTCTCCCCAACCAAAGGGCAGCTCCACATAAACTGAGGAAGCAGCATGAATTAGTAATGGATTAGGAGTGAGGGATTTGGGTTCAAATCCTGATAACTACTTCTGTGACCTTGAGCAAGTAGCTGGTCTCCTTGGGCCTCAGTTTACTTCCCTGCTAAATAAGGCGAGGTCCTTTCTGGCTCTATATCTAAAATTTGATAGAAATGAGCACTGGGCTTAGAGTCACAGGACCTTCATTGGAGTTATGACTCTGATCCTTGCTAGCTGAGACAAATCATTTTTTCTCCCTGCCTCAGTTTCCCTATCTGTAAAATGAGGGGATTACACTAGATAATTTCTGTGATCTATTTCTGTTCCAAATCTCAAAATCTTTCTGTTAGGCTTCAAGTACCCAGGACATAATTTCATAACATAGGTTAACACAGCATGGTCTGTTGTATACAATAGGCACTCAATAGGTGCTGAATGAAGCAATGAAATCCAGCTTACTTTATAAGCTTGGCATATGCCTCCATTATCTGTAACATTTTCTCCTACTGTGCCAATCCCACTGACCTGTGGGTATGAGAAAGAACAACCAGGGAATAGACATTTCACACTAACTCCCCTCCAGCACTGTCCTATAGTGTTCCTTGAAATCTGCCTGCTTTGCCCTGGCAATGCCTTGCAACTACAGAGCTTTCCCTCCTTACTTTCCCCAGCTCCCTTCAAAGCTCAACTCCATTGCCACCTCCTCCAGGAAGCCTTTCCTGATCTTTCACATCATTCCTGCTCTTTTCTTCCTCACAGTATCTTCTGCTTTCTTTGGTTTTCCAGGCAGGGCCTGAATACTACCTCTGGTGGATTGAATCCCTCAAAACTTGTTGAATTTTCTTCTACAGCTACTTTGTGTCTCTCGATTTATCTTGTATAGACTTGTATCCACACACACTGCCTCCCCCCTATTAGAATGTAACTTCTCTATCCTGAACATAGATCCTGGAGAGATTTTTAAAAATCCTGTTGTTTTTCTCCTTGTTGTGGCTGGCTGACTCTTTTAGGTGCTCAATCCCTTTTTAGTATTTAGTCTGACAGTCAATGGCACACTCCTACCTCATGTAAATTGTTAAAACCCCTTTCCTTGCTAACTATGTGCTCTCCCAAGTCTTTTTAATATTTCCCACTCCTGGTGCCTATTTTACGTTTACATCTTGTCTCTCATGTCTTCTCTTAAATAAATACTCTTTTTGGCAAGGAAAAGATTCCTGTGAATCTTCACATGTGAATTGCTCCCAAACCCCATTATTTGGGGACCTAATATAACAGTAGCACATAGTAGGTAGATGCTTTAAAAACCCTTGTTGTTTGGGGCAGCTGCTCAGTCCCCTCCCGGCCTTGCACTCAGTTCTGGCATAGAAAAGCAGAAACGATGGGAATTTGTTCATTTTCCTTCCAGAGTTTCCAGAGCTACTTTGCATCTCTTGATTTATCTTGTATAGACCTGTATCCATACACAGCCTCCCCCATCAGAATGTAACTTCTCAAGGGCGGGAACCTAACATAGTGTCTGGCATCTAGTAGGTGCTTTAAAAAATTCTTCTTGATTGTTTGATTAATAGCATGGTGCAGCTGAGCAGTCCTAGTCCAGCCCATTGACCCCCAGGCTTTTATTTGCCCAGGTTCCTTTGGGAGCTGAGTGCTCTGCCTGGCAAGGTGGGCATGTCATTCTCACTCACGAGCTGGCTGCCTGGCAGGTCTCAGGGGTAGTTGCCATACTGATACACCATGCAAGTTCCTTGACCTGCTGGGATGGGAAGTTATTCCACCAGTCCAACATCTTTGTCAAAAGTCCCTACTTGGGGGAGAAGTGGGAAGGGAATGACACAGGTGAGGGCGGCACTGATTCTGGAATACCAGGGATGTCAACACAACCCAAAAATACTGATCAGAAAGGAAATAAGCAATTTCTACTGCTGGGTGGTGACTAAGGGTCATTTGAGAGTTCATATAAGCAGCTAGTTAGCTCATTAGATAGAGCAGTGGGCTTGGAACTAGATAGACCAAGAGAACCTTAAATGGAAGTAGAGCCAAGATGGCAGAGTGAAGGTAGGCACTCACCCAAGGTCTTCTCCAAACTCCTCCAGATATCTTTAAATAACGACTCTAAACATATGTCAGAGGGCCAGAACCTATAGAAAGACAGAGTGGAACAATTTTTCCAGCTGAAGGTTGGCAGAAGAGGTCTATTGTGTAGGGTGGGTCACAAACTAATCACAGTATAGACATATCAGCCCAAACCAGGCCTCAGGAAACCAGGAACAGGCAGTCGTGCTTCTAAATAGGCAGCAGTGGCAGTAATCTCCAGACCTCTCAGCCCACAAAGACCAAGGACAACTCAGGGAGACTAGGGTGTGAGGGGAGCCCCAGCACAGGATCTGGCTCAGGAGGGGAGGGAGAGGGGGGAAGAACTGAATCAACAGGGACACAAGTAGTGCTGCAATAGCAGCAGCAATCTCAGGAACAGCCCTGGCTCCTTCCTGAGATCGAAGCTCAGATAGGGGATGGAACAATGGTTAGAGGGGGACTGCAGGGGCCTCTTTCATGGTACTGTGGCAGGACTTTGTGGCTTTGTCCATACTCAGATCTGGGTATCAGTGCTAGCTGATAATACAGGTCCCTAGAAGGATTTATAAAACCCCCTAGAGCTTTGGACATTATGCCTTCCATCTGGAAACAGAGCCCTACTTTATTTATTTATTTATTTTATTAAAGCATTTTATTTACAAAACATATGCATGGGTAATTTTTCAACTTTGAGCCTTGCAAAGCCTTGTATTCCAAATTATCCCTTTTTTCCCCCCACCCTCTCCCCTATATGACAGGTAGTCTAATACATGTTAAATATGCTAAAATGTATATATATATATTTATACAGTTTTCTTGCTGCACAAGAAAAATTGGATCAAAAAGGAAAAAAAAAACCTGGGGAAAAAAAAGGAAATGTAAGCAAACAACAACAGAAAGAGTGAGAATTCTATGTTGTGATCTACAGTCATTTCCCACAGTCCTCTCTCTGGGTGCAAATGGCTCTCTTTATCACAAGATCATTGGAATTGGTCTGAATCATCTCATTGTTGAAGAGGGCCACATCCATCAGAATTGATTATCATATAGTTTTATTGTTGCCTTATATAATGATCTCCTGGTTCTATTCATTTCACTCAGCATCAGGTCATATAAGTCTCTGCAGGTCTCTCCGAAATCATCCTGTTGTCATATGGAATAATATTCCATTAGTTTCATATACCATAACTTTTCAGCCATTCTCCAATTGGTGGACACCCACTCAGTTTCCAGTTTCTTGCCATTATCAAAAGGGTGCCATAAACCTTTTTTTACATGTAGGTCTCTTTCCCTCCTTTAAGATCTTTTTGGGATATAAGCCCAGTAGTAACACTGCAGGATCAAAGGGTATGCACAGTTTGATAACTTTTTGAGCATAGTCCAAAAGAATGAAAAAATGAGGGGGAGGAGGGATTGTTTTTTCCAATGTCTTATTGGAAAAACAATTGACTTAGAAAATAGATTCATGAGAGATTTTTTTTTTAAATTACGGTGTCTTTCTCCACCTCCCCTGGGCATAAAACCAGAGCTCTATGATGGGATAGTTTTCTGTAATTTTCACTTTCCTTCACTTATTATACACAGATACAGGACAGCACAAGGATGTAGCCCTTATAAGAGTGATTGATAATATTAAGCTGACTCCCAAGCCAGAAAAGACAACTCTGAATAATTTCAACTATTAGCATATTCATTACAAATATCATATAGATATGAAAATCCTAATAATTTTTAAATTCCCTCCTTTCAACAAAAAGTCAGAATGACCCTGAAGATTGATGGAGAACATTCACTTGAGACATGATTTTGATTTTATATAAGAGTTAGTGAGTTACAACGTGAATGCCAAGGTAGATAGCAAGGCAAATTAAGAAGAGAAATATCATAGTAGAAAAGGAAGACTGGAAAATAGTACTGAAATTTCCAGGCAGTCTACTTGTTTAGAGAACTATGATCTTTTTCTATGTGAGAGGAATGGCTCATATAGAAACATTCTCCCCCAGTGATGGTGCAGGCCCCCTTCTCTGGATAATTAGTGTATCCAGCACCCAATGATTTTGCAATACCATAAAGGCAAGTGAATCAATATGGATTTGGAGGCTGATTTCCCTGTATGTTCCAGTTCTATGGCTAGTTCTGCTGAGAGGTTCTGAACAGATGGGCACTGTGTGCCAAAGGTGGCAGTGATACCAGGCAATCTATCAATTGGTCAGCTACCAATAGAACTATAATGGGCAAGAAAGCAAGCCTCTGTTGGCAATGGAGTGGCAATTTTAATCAGAGAGGAACTTCGGCAAAGTGATTCCCTGGAAATGGAGACAATTTGGGTATACTGTAGACAAAAGCACAGAGGCCTTCCCAGAAAGGAGGAAAGCTACACTATAGAAGTGAGCCACATAAAAACAGTGCTGTAGAAGGAAACAATCCAGTATCAAAGGTACTAGAACGTGAAACCTAAGCAGAGTGAGCGAAACTCACACAGTACAATGCTCCCAGAAATGGGTATTTAGCCTTGCTGGGATTCTTACATCAAATGGACAGATGTCTTTACAATTGTCTTTATTGTGGACAAAGGTCAGAAGTCTGATACCTGATCTGTTAGGGCAGACACCTTTACTTGCTATAACATGGGGACTTCTAAGACGCCCCAATTGTAATCAGGAAAAGCTGGCCACAGGAGCTGGCCAGAGGATTCGAATGAAGCATTTAGGAAAGAACCCACTAGGAAAGAATTCAAAATAAAGATAAAATTACATTACATGGAATTTAATGATCCAATGTGAGGTCCATATGGCTTCTTATATCCTGGATGCAGAATAGAACTGAGTTTCTAGAGAGATCAACTTTTTTCGGTGTCATCTGTTGGCATATAGTCTGTGGCTTCCACAGAACTGTCGCCAAATTCCTGTTTAATTTTATGCCAACCTGCAATATATTGAAATCATAATGAATAAAACTTGTGATATGGAAGGGCTGACTGTAGCTAAACACACACAGATACACACACAGACACACACACAGACACACACACAGACACACACACAGACACACACACACACACACACACACACACACACATACACACACACAGGAGAGAGACAGACAGAGACAGAGAGAGAAATTGAGAGTGAGAAACTTGAAAATTTGGGGACAACCTTAAACTGGCTTCTCCATATATATACACTTATGTTTCCCAGGCTGAAGTGTCCCACCATGGAAAGATTTATGACCTCCTTAAACCTGATGTGTCAGTCACCAATGTTCCTGTGTAAGAAACTAGACAATAAGGAATATCAGATCAACTAAGGGGAAAGATGTCCAAGAATCAGGACAGTTGGAAACCTTGATTGTGCTGCTGGGAGTGCAGTGAAATTTCAAGGCCAAATCATAGTCTGTTTATCAGTGGGACAAAATTCATCCTCAGCAATGGTGGCCATCTCCCACTTGCATCTCCTCCTAGCTTTACAGCCAAAGGCATTTCATATGACCTGATATCTAAGAGAGGCTAAAAGTTTCACTTCCAACATTCAGCTTTGATTGGCTTACTATTGCAGAGCAGAACTTTGTAGGGGAGGGCACAGAATCTGGGTTCTGAGAGGTCAGATTAACTATGAGTATGTGTTTGGGCAGAACAGAGTCAGCTTTCCAAGGACTAATATGAAGAGGTAACTATACCTGGTCATTTGCACAAGGTTTATTTTGAATTTTTGATGGAGATATATATGTATGTGTATGTGTATGTGTATGTATTAATTTATTTTTTCTTCTTTCCTCTTCCCATTTTATCCAAGAAGGCTACAATTAAGCATAGATGTGTGTGTGTATAAATATATTTATGTAGATATGTGTGTTACATATGATAAATAAATACATATATACATATATACACATATATACACATAGACATTTGTTATCGTAGTCATACACATATTAACATTCAAATACATCTATGTATGGCTACATTACAATGACTCATCCTGTTTCTCTGAAGGTGGATAACATCATCCTACAGAAGTCCAAATCTTTCCATGCTTTTCTAAATCCACCAAATCATTGTTTCCTACAGCACAGAAACATTTCAACTTTCTACTATCTAGTTATTTAAAATAACCTAAAACTATATGAATTAATATGGCTGACATATAATATAGTTTTATGAGTTCTTTTTGGGCAAGTGACCATTTAATATTACTCTTTGGGTTAAGAGAGGCTTTTAAATTTTCAGTATCTTCCTCTGATGATGAACCCGATCTTCCTTATTCCCACAGTAACTTTCTATGGTTGGGTTCTTTCTCTTTTGCCTGCTATTTTTTTTTTTTTTTATTTGTAGCAAGTTTTTGGTATAGTTGCCTGTTCTGGGATTTAAGGGTTGGTGACTCTGGTCTCAAGTCTTCATTCAATTTCTCCCTCTGTCCAGACTTGAAACCAAAAACTCCCCTCTTCTGTAAGAGCCCACAGGCAGCAGCATCCTTGCCCCACTGCTTCTCTACTCACTGAGGACCACTGTTTCATTCTTACCCCAGTCCAAGACTTAACAACAAAAATGGGCCTGGCCTTCCTTATCAGCAGAGGTTCTCTCAATCTTCTTCATCTTTTATGTTGACCGCCCACATACATAATCTCAAGGAGAATAATTATTGTGGCTGGGGCAGAGCATTCCTTCCCACCCAGATAGTTACCCTCCCGCCCTTGTTTTCAAAGGGATCTAGCCTGAAGTATTTACATTTCACAGGTGCCAAATCTCAATTCTAATTTCTTTCTTTGGATCTTCTCCAGTTGCCATAGGCACCATTTGTGCTGTCCCCACTATTATTTGTTATTATGGTTCTACATTTACCCAAAATTGAAGTACAATTTTGCCTTTTTTTTGTGAATGAAATCTGGAAAGCTCTGAATTTTCTGATCTAATCTGCTATCTTCCCAGAATCTTCTCCTTTGATATTATTGACCCTTTGACCTTCTAAATGAATTTTGCTATCATTTTTTTCTAACTCAGTAAAATAAGCTTTAAAAATTAATTGGGTTGTCATTAACTATATAGATTAGGTAAAATTGTCATTTTTATAGTACTGGCTTTGACTATTCCTGGACATATTTCTTCAATTATTTAAATAATTTGTTTTTGTACAAAAAGTTTTTTTCCCCCTAATTTTGGTCATGTAGTTCCTGGATTTGTTTTGGCAGATGTATTTCTAGGTACTTTTTTACTGTCTAGAGTTATTTTAAGAAGGTTGTCTTTTACAATCTTTTCTTGCAGGGTTTTGTGTGTGATATATATATAAAGTGAATTTACTTTAATATTCTGCCACTTTACTGAATTTATTGTTTAAAAAAACTTTTAATTAAGTCTTCAGGATTTTCCAAATATGTCATCAGATCATCTTCAAAAATGGATAGATTTTTTTAATCTCATCGCCCAGTCTGATCCCTTCTATTTCTTTCTCTTCTATTATTATTATGACTTCCAAAGAACTATTGAATAATATTGCTCACAGTGACTGTGTGGGTCAGAAACCATTTAATAAAAAAGACTGGAGAGATCTCTAGAAGGAAAGCAAAATTTATTATATGTTCTCGCAAGAATCAGGCATCCAACCCATCGAGCAAACAATTGAAGAGAGGAAACACCGTAGGGGGCAAGGGTCAACGCTTTTAATCCCTAATGCAAATTCCCCTCCCACCACTGACCCTCATCCTTATTGGCTGAGGATCTTACATTCTAAACACAGGAGCTACCCAAGAAATTGAACTTGACCAATAAATACATAGTTGCCCAAATTTGGTTGAAATAGGGAGGATAACAAGAAGGGGACTTAAGTATGCCCTTAGGGGGATAATAGGGAGGAGACTTTAAGTATGCCCTTAGGAGAATAGCAGGGAGGAGACACTTTTTAAGTATGTCCTTGACTTAATGCTTAAAGTCCTTCAGGCCTACTCAAACTTTGAAATAGATGAAGCCTTACTCGATTTTCACAACTGTCTTGAAAGATCTCACCTTATCTTGTTCAGTGACCATCCTTGTTTCACACCTGATCTTACAGGGAAGGCTTCTAGCTTATCTTCATTACAAATATTGCTTGCGAACTTTGGTCTCATTGAGAATGGGTTAAAGAGGGAATAACTTATATCTAACAAGATATAAATGTCTTCTAAATTCAGAAATGAGACGTCAAGGGGATTTTGTGGGGTGAGAAGATAAGGAAGGGGCTCTTGGAAGAGTGAGTAAATTAAGGAATAGGAAGGCAAGGTAATGAATAGAAGTAATGTAGAACATTAAGAAGGGACAGAGAAAATAGGGTGAGAAAGGTAATGAGCGAAAATAGGAAGGATCATGAGGAAAATATACAACAAGTAATTGTAGCTTAGAATGTGAATGGGACAAATTTACCCAAAAATAAAAATAGCAGAATAAAAATTTGAATTCAACAATATGTTGCTTTCAGGAAACATTATAAAAACATGAGAGACACACAAAAATAAAATAAAGGTCAGGAGAAGAATTTAGTATGTAAAAAAACCATACCTAATAATTGTGATCTCAGACAGTTTACATTAAGATAGATTTAATAAAAAATAGAGAAACAACTCAATGTGTCAGCAATTTTATTCAATATTGCTTTAGACCATTTAAAATACCTAGACACTATGAATTATCTGAGCATATACTTGTCATATCACAAGTTTTATTCATTATGATTTCAATATATTGCAGGCTGGCATAAAATTAAATAGGAATTTGGGGACAATTCTGTGGAAGCCACAGACTATATGCCAAGGCCAACAGATGACACAGAAAAAAGTTGATCTCTCTAGAAACTCAGTTCTATTCTGCATCCAGTATATATTGTAGGTTCCTTGAGAATGGCCACCAGCTTATCTTTAAGTATCACTCCAGAACCCAGCATACAGCCCTAGATAAGCAGGTAATTCAAGAAAAATTTCAATTCAATTCAGATCTTTGTCATTTATCAGTCCTCTTTTCTAACAAGTTCCTAATTTTGATGGATTCAGCACAAACTCCAATGGTGGTAGGCTTCTCTCTTATCCTGTGCCTGGTGGGTTTGACAGGAAGTAGAGCACTTGAGAGAGACCTTTAGGTGGTATAACTGCCTCTGGGAAGAATCCAGTATCTGAATTATTTCTTCTAGGAGATCGAGCATGTCCCCAGGGAATGATTGTATTTTGAGCTGTGGTATCAGGCACTCAACAAGCCAAAGAAGTAGTGATGACTAGGAGAGCTAGGGGATGCAGTGGATAGAGCACTGGCCCTGAAGTCAGGAGACCCTGAGTTCAAATCTGGTCTCAGATACTTAATATTTTCTTGCTGTGTGCTTCACCCTAAGTCACTTCACCCCAACTGCCTGAGTGCACGCGCGCGCGCGCGCACACACACACACACACACACACACACACCACACAAAGTAGTGATGACTGTGTATTTGTGAGGCACCCTCTCAGTCATGATATTTTCAGAACTAAGACCTTGCTTGCAATTATAATCATAATCTTATAATTAAATAAATAAAACTTATAATCACCTAGTGAAGTATGTAATGGGCTGCAAGGCATCTGCTAGAATACAGGGGCTTCCCCTCTCAGAGTTCCCCTTGTTTCTCCTCTCCAGACAGCCACATCTTACCTATCTTGTGAAATGGGATTGCTTAACTTAGAGTAGGCTTTCTAATTTGTTCCCACACCCCAGAGAAATTGAACTTCAATCTTAAAACCTGACATACCCACTGATTTCCTCCTTCCTCCCTGTCTTGAAAATTGAGGATTTTCTGCTAAAGAGCAGAGCAGCAGAACAGAATTAAGATGTTCTGTATGGGGTTTCCTGCTAAGATGGCGGAGAGGAGGCACATAGCTGTGTAAGCTCCACGTTTTTCTCTCAAAATTCATTTCATTACAAGCCTCTGAATTAATGCTTGACTGAAAAAAAAAATCCACAAATAGTTACCAAGAGAAGACATCCTTGAAATTCGCCAAGAAAGGTCTGTTTTTGTTCAAGGGCAGGACGATTTTAGATCGGGCGCAGGCTGAGGGCAGGTGGCAGCGGGGAGAGTACAGGAGGCAGCTCACAGCCGAGCAGAATGGAGAGGAGGTGGGGTGTGATTTCAGCAGTCTCTGTGGGGGAGATACATGCAGGTTAAAGGTAAAAGGTTGGAGCAAAATCTACTATGCTTCAGGTGAAGTTAAAAAAGCAAGGGTAGCCATCCTGATCTCAGATCAAGCTAAGGCAAAAATTGATCTAATTAAAAAAGATAAGGAAAGGCACTATATCTTGCTAAAGGGTAGCATGGATAATGAAGCAATGTCAATATTAAACATATATGCACCAAGTGGTGTAGCATCTAAATTCTTAAAAGAGAAATTAAGAGAGCTGCAAGAAGAAATAGACAACAAAACTATAATAGTGGGAGATCTCAACCTTGCACTCTCAGAATTAGATAAATCAAACTACAAAATAAATAAGAAAGAAGTCAAAGAGGTAAATAGAATACTAGAAAAATTAGATATGATTGATCTCTGGAGAAAATGTAATGGAGACAGAAAGGAGTACACTTTCTTTTCAGCAGTTCATGGAACCTATACAAAAACTGAGCATATATTAAGATATAAAAACCTCAAACTCAAATGCAGTAAGGCAGAAATAGTAAATGCATCCTTTTCAGACCACAATGCAATGAAAATTACATTCAACAAAAAGCCAGGGGAAAGGAGACCAAAAAATAATTGGAAACTAAATAATCTCACACTAAAGAATGATTGGGTGAAACAGCAAATCATAGACATAATTAATAACTTCACCCAAGAAAATGATAATAATGAGACATCATATCACAATGTATGGGATGAAGCCAAAGTGGTAACAAGGGGAAATTTCATATATCTAGAGGCCTATTTGCATAAAATAGAGAAAGAGAAGGCCAATGAATTGGGCTTGCAACTAAAAATGCTAGAAAAGGAACAAATTAAAAACCCCAGGTCAAATACTAAATTTGAAATTCTAAAAATAAAAAGAGAGATCAATAAAATTGAAAGTAAAAAAAAAAACTATTGAATTAATTAATAAAACTAAGAGTTGGTTCTATGAAAAAACCAACAAAATAGACAAACCCTTAGTAAATCTGATTTAAAAAAGAAAAGAGGAAAATCAAATTGTTAGTCTTAAAAATGAAAAGGGAGAACTCGCCACTAACGAAGAGGAAATTAGAGCAATAATTAGGAGTTACTTTGCCCAACTTTATGCCAATAAATTCGACAACTTAAATGAAATAGAAGAATACCTCCAAAAATATAGCTTGCCCAAACTAACAGAGGAAGAAGTAAATATCCTAAACAGTCCCATCTCAGAAAAAGAAATAGAACAAACTATCAACCAACTCCATAAGAAAAAATCCCCAGGACCAGATGGATTTACATGTGAATTCTACCAAACATTTAAAGAACAATTAACTCCAATGCTAAATAAACTATTTGAAAAAATAGGGATTGAAGGAGTCCTACCAAACTCCTTTTATGACACAGACATGGTACTGATACCTAAACCAGGGAGGTTGAAAACAGAGAAAGAAAATTATAGACCAATCTCCCTAATGATTATTGATGCTAAAATCTTAAATAAAATATTAACAAAAAGATTACAGAAAATCATCCCCAGGATAATACACTATGACCAAGTAGGATTTATACCAGGAATGCAGGGCTGGTTCAATATTAGGAAAACTATTAGCATAATTGACTATATCAATAACCAGACAAACAAAAACCATATGATCAATTCAATAGATGCAGAAAAAGCATTTGATAAAATCCAACATCCATTCCTAATAAAAACACTTGAGAGCACAGGAATAAATGGTCTTTTCCTTAAAATAGTCAGGAGCATATATTTAAAACATTCAGTAAGCATCATATGCAATGGGGAAAAACAAAAACCGTTCCCAGTAAGATCTGGAGTGAAGCAAGGTTGCCCATTATCACCATTATTATTCAATATCGTATTAGAAACACTAGTCTCTGCAATAAGAGTCGAGAAAGAGATTAAAGGAATTAGAGTAGGCAATGAGGAAACCAAACTACCACTCTTTGCAGATGATATGATGGTATACCTAGAGAACCCCAGAAATTCTACTAAAAAGCTATTAGAAATAATTCATAATTTTAGCAAAGTAGCAGGATACAAAATAAATCCTCATAAATCCTCAGCATTTTTATACATCACCAACAAAATCCAACAGCAAGAGATACAAAGAGAAATTCCATTCAAAATAACTGTTGATAGCATAAAATATTTGGGAATCTATCTACCAAAGGAAAGTCAGGAATTATATGAGCAAAATTATAAAAAAGTTTCCACACAAATAAAGTCAGGCTTAGATAATTGGAAAAATATTAAGTGCTCTTGGATAGGCCGAGTGAATATAATAAAGATGACAATACTCCCTAAACTAATCTATTTATTTAGTGCTATACCAATCAGACTTCCAAGAAAATATTTTAATGATCTAGAAAAAATAACAACAAAATTCATATGGAACAATAAAAAGTCGAGAATCTCAAGGGAATTAATGAAAAAAAAATCAAATGATGGTGGCCTACCTATACCTGATCTAAAATTATATTATAAAGCAGCAGTCACCAAAATCATTTGGTATTGGCTAAGAAATAGATTAGGTGATCAGTGGAAAAGGTTAGGTTCACAAGACAGAATGGTCAACTATAGCAATCTAGTTTTTGACAAACCCCAAAATCCTAACTTTTGGGATAAGAATTCATTATTTGAAATGGTCAAAGGATATGAACAGACAATTTTCAGAGGATGAAATTGAAACTATTACCACTCATATGAAAGAGTGTTCCAAATCATTATTGATCAGAGAAATGCAAATTAAGACAACTCTGAGATACCACTACACACCTGTCAGATTGGCTAAGATGACAGGAAAAAATAATGATGAATGTTGGAGGGGATGCGGGAAAACTGGGACACTAATGCATTGTTGGTGGAGTTGTGAACGAATCCAACCATTCTGGAGAGCAATCTGGAATTAGGCCCAAAAAATTATCAAATTGTGCATACCCTTTGATCCAGCAGTGTTTCTATTGGGCTTATATCCCAAAGAAATACTAAAGAAGGGAAAGGGACCTGTATGTGCCAAAATGTTTGTAGCAGCCCTATTTGTAGTGGCTAGAAACTGGAAAATGAATGGATGCCCATCAATTGGAGAATGGCTGGGTAAATTGTGGTATATGAATGTTATGGAATATTATTGTTCTGTAAGAAATGACCAGCAGGATAAATACAGAGAGGACTGGCGAGACTTACATGAACTGATGCTGAGTGAAATGAGCAGAACCAGGAGATCATTATACACTTCGACAACAATATTGTATGAGGACATATTTTGATGCAAGTGGATTTCTTTGACAAAGAGACCTAACTGAGTTTCAATTGATAAATGATGGACAAAAGCAGCTACACCCAAAGAAAGAACACTGGGAAACGAATGTGAACTATCTGCATTTTTGTTTTTCTTCCCGGGTTATTTCTACCTTCTGAATCCAATTCTCCCTATTCAACAAGAGAACTGTTCGGTTCTGCAAACATATATTGTATCTAGGATATACTGCAACATATCCAACATATAAAGGACTGCTTGCCATCTAGGGGAGGGGGTGGAGGGAAGGAGGGGAAAAAAATCGGAAAAGAAACGAGTGCAAGGGATAATGTTGTCAATATAAAGTAATCATTAAATAAAAATTAAAAAAAAATAAATGGCAATGGGAAAAAAAAAGAATTCATTATTTGATAAAAATTGCTGGGATAACTGGAAATTAGTATGGCAGAAATTAGGCATGGACTTACACTTAACACCATATACGAAGATAAGATCAAAATGCGTCCATGAGCTAGGCATAAAGAATGAGATTATAAATAAATTAGAGGAACATAGAATAATTTATCTCTCAGACTTGTGGAGGAGAAAGAAATTTGTGACCAAAGATGAACTAGAGACCATTACTGATCATAAAGTAGAAAATTTTGATTATATCAAATTAAAAAGCCTTTGTACAAACAAAATTAATGCAAACAAGATTAGAAGAGAAGCAACAAACTGGGAAAACATCTTCACAGTTAAAGGTTCTGATAAATGCCTCATTTCTAAAATATATAGAGAACTGACTCTAATTTATAAGAAATCAAGTCATTCTCCGATTGATAAATGGTCAAAGGATATGAACAGACAATTTTCAGATGATGAAATTGAAACTATTACCACTCATATGAAAGAGTGTTCCAAATCACTATTGATCAGAGAAATGCAAATTAAGACAACTCTGAGATACCACTACACACCTGTCAGATTGGCTAAGATGACAGGAAAAAATAATGATGAATGTTGGAGGGGATGCGGGAAAACGGGGACACTGATGCATTGTTGGTGGAGTTGTGAACGAATCCAACCATTCTGGAGAGCAATCTGGAATTATGCCCAAAAAGTTATCAAACTGTGCATACCCTTTGATCCAGCAGTGTTACTTCTGGGCTTATATCCCAAAGAGATACTAAAGAAGGGAAGGAGACCTGTATGTGCCAAAATGTTTGTGGCAGCCCTGTTTATAGTGTCTAGAAACTGGAAATTGAACGGATGCTCATCAATTGGAGAATGGCTGGGTAAATTGTGGTATATGAATATTATGGAATATTATTGTTCTGTAAGGAAGGACCAGCAGGATGAATATAGAGAGGTTGGAGAGACTTACATGAACTGATGCTAAGTGAAATGAGCAGAACCAGGAGATCATTATACACTTCAACAACAATATTGTATGAGGATGTATTCTGATGGAAGTGGATTTCTTTGACAAAGAGATCTAACTCAGTTTCAATTGATAAATGATGGACAGAAGCAGCTACACCCAAAGAAAGAACACTGGGAAACGAATGTGAACTATTTGCATTTTTGTTTTTCTTCCTGGGTTATTTTTATCTTCTGAGTCCACTTCTCCCTGTACAACAAGAGAACTGTTCGGTTCTGCAAACATATATTGTATCTAGGATATTCTGCAACATATCTAACAAATATAGGAGTGCTTGCTATCTTAGGGAGGGGGTGGAGGGAGAGAGGGGAAAAATCGGAACAGAAGCGAGTGCAAGTGATAATGTTGTAAAAAAATTACCCTGGCATGGAATCTGTCAATATAAAGTTATTATTAAACAAAATAAAATAATATATATATGTACATATATTTATATTTATTTATATATATTATTTTATTTTGTTTAATTTTATATATATAAAAGAAATAACAGGGCAGAGAAATTAAAAAAAAAAAAAAAGATGTTCTGTATGAATTCTTTAGTAGCCTAAGGAGAATGGCTAAGATTGAGCACATCCAGAAATGACAAAAAGCTAGTTAGGTCCTCTTTAGGGATAAAATGATATTATCCCATGGCTCCTTTTGGGTAAACATCATTCCATTTTTCTTTTAACCACTCTTCATCCACTTGCTCTTTTCTTTATGACATTTTAAAATTTACTCATTACTCTATTCACTTTTTATCAGCTTTAATTAGATCCAATAAACATTTATTAAGTATCTACTTAATATTGTGCTAGGGGCTAAAATAAAAAGAGAAAATGAAAAAGCAATTCCTAAAAACTTGCATCCTAATGAGGGATACCACTTCTAATTAGAAAAGTATCCATAAGATCATTTGAATGGAGAGACCTAACAGGAACACTGAGAGTATCTAGAAAGACTTCCTGTGGGAGTTGGCTCATCAGCCCAGTCTCATTCACACTGACCCATGTCAGTGATGGTGGGGTTATCTGAGCATCTGGGCTCAGATGTGAGCTCCGGCTTCGCCCTCTCTAGTGACCCAAGCTTGCCTGTCCATTTAATCAGAGGAATGAATATATCTGGAGCAGGCCCTAGGGAGGCAGGAGGCCTGCACTTGTCCTATGACCAGAGACCTTGTGACTTCTAGTTATAAAGGGAGACTTGAGGTCTTTTATGGTCAAATATTTACTCCATCTTCCCCTCTCCTACCCTTGCCAATATGTTCCATGAGTAAATAATATGAGGGAAAGCTCAGAGTTCAATTAGCCATGACATGATTGGTTGTATTATCATTTGCTGGCCAGCTCTGCATAAAGCACCAGCACCCAGAATGCCTGTTCCAAGAATTTTGGGAATTATTCCAATCCCAACTCTAAACTCTGCCTCTGCCACTGGTGGGGATACCAGAAGAGGATGGGGTACAAGAGCATGAGCTGAGCTAAGAGCTACTTCAGCAAGCCACCCTTCTGGATGTGACGTGCATTTCTGCCCACATATTCAAATTATGGGGCAGGACCCAAGGTAAAAGGCATATGTTTATTTTATAGACTTAAGAGTCCCTGGATGGAATCTGACCCATGGCACTCATGCAGTAGACCCTCACAGAAATGGAGGGTGGGGTTTTTATGGGCCCTTCAGTAAAAACTTGCAATTTGGGGTGAAAAGTATGGTCAAGTAGCTCCACTCACAACCCTATGTACTGAGAAAATATCACATGGAAGAAATATAAGATAGAGAAACTAACATGTCCCAGCTCTGGAGAACCTACTTGCAAAAGTGATGAGAAATTCTATTCTGAAGGACAAAGCCCACTTGTAGAGGGCCCCTCATGCTGCAAGGCTCCATATCTGGCAAAGACTTTCATGTTTTGTCTTGAAAGGAAGTTCTCAGAGGTTATCTCCAAGAAAGGCCGGGAACGACACCATTGCAGAACTTGTGCTGAGTGAGTTGTCTTTGAGTCTATTTGCCCATCAGTATAAAAACAAAACTATGTAATTGTAACTAAGATTGACTAAAAGACTTTTCAAAAATCATACAAACA
>MU176901.1:545896-592115 GCA_016696395.1 Antechinus stuartii
TATTGTAAACTCACTAGCCTAGCACTTGAAAGCCATTACTGCCTACCGATACTCCTCCATTTCAGCCAACTGGCCAACTTTCTGTTCTTCGTTCATGATATTCCATCCTCTGACTCCCTGCTGGGGCACAAGGGCATACAATGCCCTCTCTTTGAGCCTCCCAGTCATTAGTCTTCTCTTCCTCTTGAAATGACCTTGTATTATTATCTATGACTAAATCTAGAATCAGGTTGTATCTCTCCTATGGAACATAGCTTTTTTGAGGATGGACACCAGGTCATAGTGATAACTGTGTTTTTTGAGAGGCACCTGTTCCCATTCTCTCAGCTATGACATTTTCAGAACTAAGACCCTACTAATAATTAGAGATGACAGGATCCTTGAAGACAGGGACTTTCCCTCATGGTGATCCTCATCATTCCTTTCCCCACCTTTATCCACTTGCTCTTTTATCTGGGACATTTTAAAATTATCCTACTCATTTATTTATTAGCTCTAATGACGTCCAATATACTTATTAACTGTCTACTTAATATTGTACTAGGGACTAAAATATAAAGAGAAAATGAAAAAGTAATTCCTGATCTCACAGAGCTTACATCCTAATGGAGGATACCCCTTCTATTAGAAAATTATATATAAGATCACTGGAGTAGAGAGACCTAAGTGTAATGCTGAGGGTATCTGGAAAGGTGTGGGAGTTGGCTCATCAGCCCTGTCTCATTGACACTGATCCTGGGGATGCCAGGAAAGGGTGGGGTGCAGGAATCTGAGCTGAGCTCAGAACTACCACAACAATCTATCTCCTGGATATAATGTACATCTCTGCCCACATGTTCAAATTATGGGGCAGATTCTCCAATTGATCAGTGGTCAAAGGATATGAACAGTTTTCAGATGAAGAAATTAAAACCATTTCTAGTCTTATGAAAAGCTACTCCAAATCACTATTGATCAGAGAAATGCAAATTAAGACAACTCTGAGACAAATTATGACACTACACACCTCTCAAATTGGCTAAGATGACAAGAAAAGATAATGACAGATATTGGAGAAGACATGGGTACCAAAGTGGTACAATGGAAAGAGTGCTGAACCTGAAGTTAGGAAGATCCGAGTTCTAATCTGACCTCAAGCCCTTCCTAGCTGTGTGACTTTCTTTGTCTCAGTTTCCTTATGTGTGAAAGGAGCCAGAGAAAGAATGCAAACCACTCCAGTAACTTTATCAAGAAAACCTCAAATGGGGAATTTTAAAGAATTTTAAGTGACAACAGCAAAAAATAACAAGACAAGAAAAAAAAAATTAAGGTATCAAATAGCTCCTGTAGAGCAGAGACCATTTCATTGTCTCTGTGCCCCAACACCTAGCTCACTACCTGCTGCCCCCTGTGGGCACTTAATGTGGAATGCCCATTGATTGGTAGGTCTGAAGAGATGGAAGAGAATGTAGACATACAGAAAGAAGAAATGTCTCACAGAGGAGGAAAGGAAAGACTTTTGACCCATAGAACTCATACAGTGGAGCCTCACAGAAATGGAGAGTGGGGTTTTTGTTGGCCCTTCAGTAAACCCTGAAATTTGGGGTGAAAAGTATGGTCAAGTAACCCCACTCTCAACCCAATGTGCTGAGAAAATAACACATGGGAGAATGATAAGATAGAGAAACTAACTTGTCCCAGCTCTGGAGAACTAGTTCTCAACACCCCACAATTCCTTGCATAAGTGATGAGAAATTATATTCTGAAGGACAAAGCCCCCACTTGTAGAAGGCTCCACATGATGCAAAGATGGGAGCCATGAGGCAAAGGCTGTCATGTTTTATCTTAAAAGTTCTCAAAGACTTTCTCCAAGAAAGGATGGGAATGACACCATTGCAGAATCCAATAGCCTTTTCCCATGACTCATAGTGGTAGTGCTTAAGAAAAATAGAAAGATATGGACATGGGCTGGTTCCTGAACTCTAAACAAAGGACTTATAGGACCAGGACACCATGCCACAAGACACCCTGTATTGTCTGCTAGGCAACCAGTAACTTTCAGTTGCTTGAGTGCACTGCCAGCCAACCTGGAATGGTGGTCAATTCAGATGTAGAAACAAATTTAGCATAATTCTGGAGTCAGCCCATCTCAGGTTCTATGTACTTTATGTAAAGAAGAAAGATCAGTCAGGGACAAGAGAAGGATGCCTATTAGATCAATCACTACACTAAGGTATGTCACGTTGTAGCCATCTTTCAATAGGTCATGGCATATGAGCCCTTTGATCTCAGAGGCAATATGAATGATATGGGAGACTCATAGGGTGTGAAAAGAGCTCCAGCTCCAGGCTGCTGTACAGCCTTCTTGATATATAATTTTTCCATACCCTTGCAATGATATAATCAGTAATCTGAAGACATAGTTATAAATGTTAATTGTTTAATTTGTCTAGATGACAATAGGAGGCATTTTTCTGTGAAAAATGCTTCGGATGTAATTGCATTTCTATTGCTGTGCATGTAGATAACTGAATATTGAAAATGATTTTTAATTTCTATTGTGTTCATTTGATTCTGTTTTATGTTACATTCATGCTCTGGCAAAGGTTATTATTTGTGGTAGATGCTGATACTTATAGTTCAGTTGTGTTTCATATATATATGGACCTATTCATTTGATTGTCACTGGCTAGTTTTGTTTGGTTAATTAGTTATCTCTTTTAATTTATTGCTTGAAACATATCTCTACATGTATATATCCATGCATGTATACATACAAACACCTACATATATACATCCACACATAAATATACATCTGTGTATACATATACATACACAAATGCATGTATAAACAATGACATATATCCATCTGCATACATATGCATGTGCATGTGTGTACATGTACTGTAAATGCATATATACATTGTGCTATGGGTACATACATTTGCATGTAGTGTGCATATGTGCATGTATGTGTGTACACACATGGAAGAAAGGAAGACTTTCCCTGCAAGGAGAAATGTATTGTCTGGAGTGGAAAACAAGAGAAGTCAGAGTCACCAGCTTCAGCATCTCCATCAAGCTAGACTCTCCACCTGCCCAAACCTTTCTCCTACCTTTCCATTTCCTTTTCGGTCTCAGGAGGCCCCCTACTGGATCTGGCAAGACCTCTTGTCTTTTTACATCTTCATTGTTGGTATTGGTGTTCAGTCATGTCCAATTCTTCATGACCCCATTTGAGGTTTTCTGGATAAGGAAACTGAGGCAAGTGGGGTAAGCGACTTGCTCAGGATCATACAGCTAGTGAGTATCTAAAGCTGAATTTGAACTCAGGTCTACCTTACTCCAGGCCCAGTGTTTCCAATTCATTCCCATTTTCAAATTGCAGCTATACCCTAGGTGGAGAAGTGTTATTTATGTTTGAAAGGCATTCCTTTTGCCTGCCTATATATATTTGAAAAATTAATTAATTGTTTTAATCTTCACTCAGTACTTAGAAGATTTTGGTCAAAGAAGAGGATTCAGTTCTTGGGAGCTAGGGAAGAGACTGAGATGCAAGGAGATATTGAAGAGACACTGCTTGATTGTAAGAATCTGGATCTTGGGGAAACTGGACAGGTACATCTGCCCTCCATACCCCTAGTCTAAATACCTCCAAACAAAAAAAAGGAGGAGGGACTGCTGTAGCTTCAACTCCAGAGCTCAGCTCAGCCCCAGTCAGGGAGAATTCAGAGTAAGACCACAAGCCAGTACAGCATAGTACTTAGATCTATGTGTGTGTGTTTGTGTGTGCGTGTACATACATGATCATAATGTATACATATATAGTACACATGTTTGTGTGTGTGCACATGCAACACATATATTATACACAAATATATTATAAAATGTACACATATCTTTATAAATGCATACACACATTTCTCTATTATATTTATATATGTATTGTTGGTGGAACTGTGAAAGAATCCAGCCATTCTGGAGAGCAGTTTGGAACTGTGCTCAAAAAGTTATCAAACTGTGCATACCTTTTGACCCAGCAGTGTTACTACTGGGCTGATATCCCAAAGAGATCTTAAAGGAGGGAAAGGGATCCACATGTGCCAAAATGTTTGTGGCAGCCCTTTTGTAAAGGCCAGAAACTGGAAACTGAGTGGATGCTCATTAATTAGAGAATGGCTGAATAAATTGTGATATGTAAATGTTATGGAATAGTATTGTTCTGTAAGAAATGACCAGCAGGATGGCTTCAGAAACCTCTGGAGAAACTTACATGAACTGAATAAAGTGAGTAGAACCAGGAGATCATTATACACTGCTGCTAGAGTACCTAGCAACAAGAATAGTAGGGAACAGAATAACAAGAGTCTACATTGATCTTGAGACCTTTCATCATGTACCTTGCACACAATGCCCCATTTGCATAGGCAACAAGTCTGTGCAAAGACAAGTCTTGTGCAAACTTGACTCTTGCGGTCTTTGGTTGATTGGAACTCAATCAGCTCACTCTTAGGAATGGATGTTGAGGACTCAGGTGTGAGTTCTGCCTCACTAGCTAAATGTCTGGGGTACACACCTGTAGACACGCCAGGACAGGCATTGAGCACTCACCAAATCGAGATGGCCCCCACTGTCTCAGGAGTTGAGCTCCTGGATACACAAGCTAAACACATATTTGTTGTTGGGGCACGTTGACAGGGAAGATGAGAGAGGTATAAGTATAAGAACAGGACAGCAGAGGGAGAGAGAGGAAGCAGTTAGGAGAGATAAGGTGATGTAACCAAGCAATAAAGCTTCTCTAACTGCATTAAGGGGTGTCAGAACTACTCTGTTGTATCCAAAGACTTCTGTCTTCTGAAGGTCGTAGAGGCAACAATAATTGTGGGTAAGTGCTCAGACACCAGCTGGTGTCAGCAGGTCTGAACTAGCTGGGGACCCCAACAGTGGAAATGATGCCTGCAGAATCTCTGAGGTCTCGAAAAAGTCCAATCATTTCAGAAGTTTATTGATGGTTGCTTTTTTTTTTTTTTTTTTGTTTGTTTGTTTGTTTTTTTGGTAAATAGCCTGACCTCTCAGGCCCCATGCTTCTCCTCTGTGGTTATCTCTCTCTTTGCCTGCATAGAATGTGGCTGGGGGCCTAGGAAGAGGGAAGAGATGGAAAAATGTGAAACATTTCTCCTCAGCTCTATAGGCTTTTTTTTGAAGTGTTATTTAAAAAAAAAAAAAAAAAAAAAAACTTTCACACTATAATTTTTGGAAGCCAGCCATCTCATCTTCCTACTATTTTTACCCCTGAACAAGTGTAGCCACTGTGTTTGAAAAATTGTACTGATATTTCTGTAAGTGTTTTAAGATTTGCAAGATGCTTTATATATGCATTAAAACAACTTTAATGTTCTACTTCACACTCTTCAGATTGGTCAGGATAACCACAGGAAAAAAAAATGACAAATGCTGGAAAGGCTATGAGCAAATGGGCATACTCATACATTATTGGTGGAGCTATATGAATTGGTCTGGTTGTCCTGGAAAGCAATTTGGAACTGTGTCCCCAGAACATTAAATGGGGCATATCTTTTGAATCAGCAATACCACTTTTAGGCCTATGTCCTCAATAAATCAAAGCAAGAGGAAAAGCATCTATCTGTCTATGTATCTATCTATAATCTATAGGGCAACAAATTTTCCTGGTAGCCAAAAAGTGGAATCAAAAAAGATGTTTTCTTATTGGGAAGTGGGTAAATAATTTGTGATATATTAATAAAATGAGATGCTTTTATTTGAAATAATATTTTATTTTCCCCAATCACATGTAGAAATATTTTAACATTCATTTGAAAAATTTTGAATTCTAAATTCTCTCTCACTCCCTTTTTCCTCCCTGAGATAATAAGCAATTTTATAGGTTATACTTGTGCAATCATGTAAAATATTTCCATATCAGTTATGAAAGAAAATACGGGCCAGGAAAAATAAGAATAAAAAAGAAAATTTTAAAAAGAAGTATCTTTTGATCCGCATTCAGACCACATCAGTTTTTTTCTGTGGAGGTGGATGAAATTTTCATCATGATTCTTTAGAATTATCTTGTATCATGAGATTGCTGAGAATAGCTAAGTCATTTCTAGTTGATACATGTTGCTATTACTGTGTATAGTGTTGTCCTGACTGCTCTTTTCACTTTGTATCATTTCAAATAAGTCTTCCCAGGTTAATAGGAGAAATGTCTAAATGGATAATTTTGGAGGAAGTTGAGAAACTTTTATGAAGAATTACAGCAGAACTAGGAGAAAAATGTACATACTGATAACAACATAGAGAAATCATCTATGAGAGACTTGAGAACTCTAATCAATACAATAATAAACCAGGAGTGTATGAATGAAGATAAAAATAATAATAAAAATAAAATAAGAATAGAAAATTTTAAAACACCACTTATTTCCTAACAGGTGATAAACTCAAAACGCAGAGACATATGTTTTCAGACACGGCTAATGTGGGGAATTTTTTATTGGACTATGGAGATTTATATTGGCACTTTTAAAAAAATTTGCCTAATTGGTTGGGAGATATAATGGGAGGGACCAATATTTTTAAAAAATGCTATTTGAAGATTTTTTAAAACATTAAAAATTAAGCTAAAAATAAGTTACATATATAATTATTGATTTGTTATCTGTTGATCCTCAATAACCTTGAAAAATATATAACATCATTATGCCCATCTTATAGATAAGAAAACTGCAACTAACCTTTTTTTTTTTTTTTTTGACTTGCCCAGGATCAGACATCTAATATCTAAGGCAGCCTTCAAATAGAAGTTTATCTGACTCCAAACCTAGCCTTTACCTGCTATGGCACTTAGTCACCTTTTGTTCTCCAAATCTCAGCTCTCTGGAGACTGGTGTGTTTCATTATCTCTTTTCCAGGATTGTCAGTGACTCAGTCTTTGATTTCTTTTTGGTACTGGTCTTCATCTACCTGGCTGTGATTGTCATTCACTGTCTTGTCTATTATTGTCTTGCTTCACTGTTTCTGTTCATGCACATTTCCCCGAGTTTCTCTAATCTCTCTTCTTTCCACCTGTTTTTCAGAGCTTTATCTTGATGAAAGTAAGCAGACTTACAAGGAACTGGGATTTAAGAGGTCGGTGTGATGTGGGACCCTGTGAGGGACTGGTGGGTAGTCTCTGAGGCAAATTGGGAATGGGGGCAAGGCACTGATGTCATACCTTCCTATTCAACATTCCCTATCCCACCTGCTTCCAGTCTTCTCTGTATCAGATGTCAGCTCAAAATACCCTCAGGCCATAGAAATTTTAACCAGCCTCTAACTACCTGGTGCCTCCAGACTCCTCCTTCTCTAACTCATCTAGCCTTTCTAGGCTAATCCTAAAATTCAGGTTTGACCCCATCATGGCTTTTCAAGATCATAAAATGTTTCCCTGTTGTCTCCAGGATAAAGCAAAAACTACTGAGTGCCTGGTGTTGAAAGCCTTCTACAATCTGACTCCCCGCTCCCTCTTAAGGATTGTATCTGTAAAGGGCTTTATGTACCTTCAAGAGCAACATCAATATTAGCTATTAATTGTAATTTCAGAGGCAGCTGATGATATAGTTTACAGAGCTCTGGATTTGGAGTTAGGAACACTTGAATTCAAATCTGGCTTGTTGTGAGGATCAAATGACATAATATTATAAAAAGCTTAACATAGTATTTCTTCCCTTCTCTATCCCTTCTTCTTCTCTCTCCCCTTCTTCCTTTATTCTCTCTCTCCTCTTTTCCTTCTATCTTGCTCTCCTTCTCACTTTCCCCTTCTGTTTTCTTTCTCTTTTCCCTTCTCCTTCCCTTTTCTCCCTTCACTCTCTCCCCTCCCCCTTTTCTCCTTTTTCCTTTTCCTTTCTCCATGTCCCTTTCCTTTCTCCCTTTCATTCTTTTTCTCTTACTCTCTCCTTTTTTTCTTCTCTTTTTCCTTTTCCCATATTCCTCTCCTCCATTTCCATTCTCCTCTTTTTCTCCCTTCTGTTCTGTCTCCCTTTCTTCCCTCCTATCTCCATTGTCCATCTTCCTCTTTCTCCTTTTTTCTCCCCTTTCCACCTCTTTTCTCTCTTCTTTCTCCCCCCTTTCTTCTTTTCCTACTTTCCTTCTCCCTCTCCTCCTTCTTTTCCTCTCCTCTTTTCCTTATTTTCTTCTCCCTTGCCTTTCTTTTTCCTTTTCTCTTTTCCTTATTTCTTCTTTTTCTCCTCTCCCTTTCCCTTGCTCTCTCCTTCCCTTCTTTCTCTCCTTTTCAATCTCTCCCCTTTCCTTTCCTCTCCTGTCTTTTCCCCTCTTCTCTTGTCCTGTTTTGTCCTGTCCTCTCTTCTTTTTCCTTTCTCTTTTTTCTCATCATTCTTCCCCCTCTCTCTTCTACTCTCCTTTTTTTCCTTTTCATTTATCCTTCTTCCTTTCTCCCTCTCCTTCTTTTTCTTCCTCTCTTTTCACAGATACAATAGCTTGAGCATCATCCCATCTGCTGTTGGGAAGCCAGTCCGGGATTTAGCCACCAAGTCAATGAAGGAAGTTGTAAACAGCTTTGTTCCTTGTTTCTCTGGGATTGACATTAATCCAGTGACCTGATTTTTTTGCGTCTTTTTCACAGGCAAAGGCCATTGGCATCTATGGGAACTTCTCCAGTGACCTCCTGCAAAGTGGAGGGATATTAATTGTTAGCAAAGGTCAGTGATTTGGAAAGAGGGATGCTGGGATGGTCTTCCAATTAAGAAAGCTGGGTAGTATTAGACCCTGGCCTGTTCTCTGCCCTGAAGCAACCAGAATGTGTCCCCAAAGAATCATCTCATCTTCTCTAGCATCCTGGCCTAGTGAACGAAATTAGTTAGGATGGCCTGCCCATGACGTTTACCAGATGTATGATCTTGGGCAAGTCATTTAACTTGTGTTATCTATAAAATGTGAAAAATAAATGCTCTCAGATCAAATCAGATGATATATGTAAAATGTTTTGGAAACTGTCCACTGCTACAAGAATTATGACCATTTCTATAGCAGTCTTAGATTACTAAAGTGTTTTGTTTACACTATTTCCTTGACCATTAAAGAAACTCTACTGGGTAGGTAAGGGCCATCTTTATCCTTATTTTATAGATGAGCCAAAACAAACAAACAAACAAACAAAAAAAGATCAGTGATTTGTCCGTTGTCACACAGCTAATAAGTATACAAGGCAAGTTTTGAACTTGGGTTTTCCACCTGATAAGAATAATGATAACACTAATAACGATATTTTGTCACAATATTTTGTTATAAAAAGCAGTTATTTTATATACCTGTACAGAAGTCTGTTGAACATTAACACTAAATGAATAATAGCAAGAGTGCAGCTTACTTTTGGACTCTTGTCTGAATTGGAGGCAGCTCTGGATTTTAATCCCTCTCTCATACTTAGAAGGCTTAAATTCCCTGAACAATAGCAAAGCATTTAACACAGTTCCTGACAAATAGTAGGTACTATATAAATGCTTATTCCCTCTCCTGTGCACCCAAGCAGGGCTCTTTGTGATTGTGGGTTGTACTAGGAGATTGCTGAGGACCTTTCTATCTCTGAAATTCCTTGGGAGGGAGCTCTCTGAGCCAGACACTCCTAAGAAGCAGGGATGTTATTGGTATCCTATGGATCGAGGCTGCCACTTGGTGGAGAATGGCATCCAGTAGTCGGCTCCCATCCCATCTCCTGATCCTGCCAGAGTCCTGAGCTGCCGATCTGCTTTCCCACAGGTGGTAAAAAGGTGTTGCTTCATTTCATCCAGAGCTCACCTGGGGATTATGTTCCCCTAGAAAGTATCCTCCAGACGTTGGCATCTCTGCAGACGCTCACTCCAGTGAAAAGCCTCAGGTTAGAGCTTTGTTTGAGCAGGGCAAAAGTAGACCTCATTTGGGCATCCCAAGGGCTGCTCTCCTACTCTAGCATGTTGGGGTTGTGGGGAATAAGCACCTGTACTGCAACATTAATTTAGCACCTACTATGTGCCAAGTGTTGTGCCAAGTGCTTTGTGATTGTGCAGAAAACTTTATAGGAGAATGAGAAGCTGTGAGTTTACTCTTGTAAATTGTTGGGGCAGAGAGGGAGATTAGGTCCTTGGCCCTGGCTTTTGAGACCTATTTCTCCAACCTCAGAATAACACTAATAGCTCATCTTTTACAGAGCACATTTTAACATTTGCTAATCACTTGAGACATAGTTAACACAGATTAATTAAATTCCTACTGTCAGTTCAATCATCATCAATTTTTGGTCCCCACATGTGATGTCATTGCTATTGGGAGTTCCTCCTAGTGACCTCTACAAATTCAAATTCTCCCCTTAGGGTCTTAGAGATGTGGGACCCTTCACTTGGGGTTCACCAGCCCCCTCATCCAGGGTCCATGAACTTCAGATGGTCCATGAACTTGCATGGGGAAAAAAAATTACATCTTTATTTCTATATAATTGGCTTTCTTTATGCTGCTCTAGAGGGCTGCTAGGTGGCACCATAGCACATAGAATACTCTTCTGGAAGACAGGAAGACTCATCTTTCTGACTTTGGGCCTCAGACACTTAAGTGTGTGACCTTCAGCAAGTCACTTAGTCCTGTTTGCCTTAGTTTCCTCATCTGTAAAATGAATTGTAGAAGGAAAAGGAAAACTGGCCTAGTATCTTTTCCACTCCCCTGCCTCCACCCACCAAAATCATCATTTCCTATACAACACATCAGGACTTGCACAAAGAGTGGCGGGGGTCATTCTTTCTCCAAGCTTATATATTAATAGAGTATGGTCCAATTACTATTTAGCCTCATGTGCTTGGGACCTCAGTGCATCAACTCAAGCCTCAGCCCATTACATCTCCTGCTTTCTTTTGTCTTAGAACACAGGTGGTCATGCCATCCTTGACTCCTCAGAGATCCCAAGGGGAGGTGATGACACCCTCCCTGACTTCTCAGGAAAGGAGGTGAAAGTACCGAAAAGGAGGTGATCACGACCCCTTCTCAGGAAGAGAGGTGAAAGCACTAAAAAGGAGATAATCATGCCCTCCCTGACATCTCAGGAAGGGAGAAGAAAAGCACCAAAGGGAAGTGGGGGTTACTAGCAGGTTTCTGAGCTGAAGGGTCTTATTATGCACAAACCCATCAGCATAGGAAGGATTACACAAGTACATAGCAACAACGTAGAGGCTGTTAGTGATGACTCTCCCCACAGTCAGTGCAGGCTTGATGTGGTGTAACAAATATGAATTATACACCCAAGTAACGGTATAACAAACAATATAAATCAATATTGTGTTGTAAAAGATTGCCAGAAGTCCTAGAAGGAGAGTATATAAACAGCAGTCACACATACACCTTCTTCAGCAGCCAAGAGATAGTCCAAAATTGATCTATTGTCCATTGCTTCACATATTAGGGAATCCAATGATCCCCCCAAGTTTTTGAAGTCCAGCAAAAGTCTTTTTACATCTTAGGGAATCCAATGATTCCAGCAGATTTTGAAGTCCTGTAACAGTCTTATCATTTCTCAGAAAATCCAATGATTCCTGAGGGCTTTCAAGTCTTATGTCTCAAAGAATCCAGTGATTCCTGAGGGATTTAAAGTCCTACAACAATCTAACGTCTCAAAGAATCCAATGATTTCTGAGGGTTATGTCTGTGAGTCAAATGTCATAACTGCCACGCTCTTTCAATGGTGAACACAATCAGCAACAGAACCACCCGATGTTTCTTGGGTCTTCTCCTTCATTTCAAGGGTCTGCTCCATCTCTCTGTGATGGACAAGGCAAATACGGCTCATTGGCACCCATCTGATTCCTTCTCCACCTGTAGAGATACAAGCAAACCCTCTCCCCCAAGCAGTTAGCCTATCTGGTCCCTTCCATTCACCACTTTCTGGGTCTCTCCATATTACCTGGCGATTATCTAAAGATAGTGGAGCTGCTTGCACTGGACATTGCCCTTCCGGTGGGTTATAAAACCTATCTGCCAGAGCCAGTGCATCTTTGTCAAAAATCAAGAAGTTAATAGTATAAAGTGCTAGATTTAGTAGTTCTCTAGGGTTACCTGTGGCTTCCCCTTTCTTTTGTTTTTGGAGCAGCGTCTTAATGTCTCTGTTTCTCCTCTCTACTATTGCCTGTCCTTGAGGATTAAAGGGTATGCCAGTGGTGTGTAAAATCTTATACTGTGCACAAAAGTGTGCAAAATGTTTGGAGGTGTATGCAGGACCGTTGTCTGTTTTTATTGCTTGTGGCACACCCATAATGGCAAATGCTTGCGTGAGGAATTCAGTGACCACTCGGGCTGTCTCTTTTGCTGCTGGTATGGCAAAAGTGAATCCTGAAAAGGTGTCTACCACAACATGGATAGAAGACAGACGACCGAAAGATTTATAATGGGTCACATCCATTTGCCAGATTTCATTGGGTCTCAAACCAAGAGGGTTCTTCCCTGGAGGCAGTGTAGGAGCATGGAAAGGAAGGCAAGCTGTACAGCTTTTTACTATGCTCCTAGCTTCCTCTTTTGTAATCCCAAATTGTAAATGCAAAGCTCGAGCAGCCTGATGGTATTTAGAATGGGATTCCTGGGCCTCCTGAAATAAAGGCGTACTGGCTAACATAGTTAAAAGGCTATCTGCCTTTGAATTCCCATCAAAAATAGGACCTGGGAGTCCACTATGTGAGTGGATATGCAAGATATAAATCTTAACTGGATGTTTTCTCATTTGCTCCTGAAGTTCCTTAAAGAGCTGATATATATTAGAAGCTGCAAATTTTATTTGGGCTGTGGCAATTCTTTGTACCACACCTACTGAATAGGCTGAATCAGATATTATATTTATGTCTCCTGGGTAATAAGGAAGAGCTAACATGATTGCATATAATTCGTTCTGCTGAGTGGACTGAAAAGGAGTTCTGACTACTCTCTTGATAGGTAAGTCATGAGAGTATACAGCACAAATATTATGTTTGGACACATCTGTAAAGATAGTTGGTCCTTTAAGAGGAACTTTGGAAACTTTTTCTTCAAGAATCCATCGCCAATTTTGTAAAAGCCTGGTTATCTTTAAGGGAGACCCATGTGTAAAATTTGGAGCCATGGCTAATAAAATTTGCCACTCTGGGATGGTCTCACAACACACATTAATTTGTGTATTGGTGTAAAAGGTGTATATCTTATCAGGTCTTGCCCCAGATAAATGTACTGCTCGCTTAATGGCCTTTAACAAAATTCTAGCCAAAAGCACTGGGTAAGGAGTAAGGCTATGTTCTGGTTGTGCTAGGAGGTTCACCCACTCTATTACACTGTCTCCTTGATGAAGGACTGCTGTGGGTGCCTCTTGTGTGGCAAAAACTGATATTTCCAAGGGTTTTTGAGTGACTCTTTCAACCACATTGGATAAAGCCAGTTCAACTTCTCTCAAAGCCCCTTGAGCTTCTTTTGTAAGCTGGCGTGGTGAATTTAAAGCACTGTCTCCCCTTAAAATATCATATAATGGTTGTAACTGATAGGTAGTCAAGCCTAACACTGGTCTCATCCATTGGATATCTCCTATCAATTTCTGAAAATCATTTAAGATGTTTAGCTTCTCTGTTCTTAAGGACAGTTTTTGTACTGTAAGCACCTTAGGGTATACTTCATATCCTAAATATTGAAAAGGAGCATGTCTTTGAATTTTCTCTTCAGCTATGTATAATTTGTAGTATCTTAGTGTTTCTATCATCTTTTGTAGACATGCTTCTAGCATTTGTTCCTCAGGTGCACATCCCAATAATTATCCATATAATGTAATAGCATAACTTTTGGAAATGCTTTTCTTATTGGAGCAAGAGCAGCAGCAACATACATTTGACACATAGTGGGACTGTTTTTCATTCCCTGTGGCGAAACTGTCCATTCATATCTTTTATAAGGCTCAGCTAAGTTAGCGCTGGGCACTGAAAAGGCAAATCTTTTCATATCCTCCTTATCCAGAGGGATAGAATAGAAACAACTTAATATCGATGACCCAAAGAGGCCACTCTCTAGGCAATTGAGTAGGAGATGAAAGTCCAGGCTGAAGAGTTCCCATAGTTTCCATCTGTTCATTCACTTTTCTTAAATCGGTGAACATCCTCCATTTTCCCGATTTCTTTTTTACAACGAACACCGCGGAATTCCAAGGACTTAGAGAAGGTTGTAAATGCCCTTGTTCAAGCTGCTCCTGTACTATATCTAATAAGGCCTGAATTTTATTACTACTTAAGGGCCACTGTTCTATCCACACTGGAGTATCAGTTTTCCATTGGATAGGAACAGGTGAAAGTGTTGGCTAGCCTTCAACAGCAGCCCTGCTTAAAAAACCAAAGTACTCATTTTTAACCCTAATTGTTGTAAAATGTCTCTTCCCCACAGATTGATAGGGATTTTTCAACTATAAAAGGAGTAAAAACTCCTGTTTTGCCTTCAAAAGTTCATCTCATAGGGGCAGCACTAACTTCAGCTGCTATTGATCCTCCTACTCCAGACATATAGGTGTCTGCTTTAATCTTTGGCCAGTGACTGGGCCAACTGGCACCTCTAATAACTGTACAATCTGCACCTGTGTCTACCAATCCTTCCAATGGTAGGCCATTTATTTAGATCGTGAGCATAGGTCGGTCAGCTGTTACAGCTGCTGTCCAGTATATTTCTGGATTTTGTGGTTTGGAGTCAGAATCTGGGTGACTATCACCAGGTTGCTTATTAAGATTCTGTATGAGTAAACCTGATGCTACTATTTCTCCTGGGTGATAAGTCACACATTGTCTACCTGTATTAGTGACAGGGATATTATCTACACATTCCCCAGTTTCCCACATCAATGTGTGGATGGACACTGTTTTGTACGTACAAAAAGGAGGTGAAATGGTCAAGCCTACTGTGCCTGGAGATAAGGGATCCATAGGCTGGAGAGGAACAGATTTCACCTCTCCAGGGGGTATCTCAGTTGTCCTAGCTGCATACAGCTCTATTCTCCCCAGTTGTAATTCCTTTCTGCCATCAGGTTGCTTCCTGGCTGGTTGACTATGTAACCCTCTTCTCCCATCACATGGCTTTCTAGCTGATTGGTCATGTCTGGGTACTGGACTTCTAGGCACTCTCTGGGTGCACCATTGGCTGCTATCATGCCCCAAGTGTTTTTTGCCTTGGGCCCTGGGGCTGGGCCCCTCATCCCGTTTCCTTGAATCTGTCTACATTCTGAGGCCCAATGGAAGCCTCTGTTGCATTTTGGACATGGGGTATTGGGTCTTGTTCTCCCACCCTGTTTTCCCATTCTATCCCTATACCAACATTGAGCTTTCAGATGCCCTACTTTTCCACACTGAAAGTATCTACGAGTCTCTCTGGAAGTCCCTTGCCAAGAGGGACTCTGTCTTCTCATGTTTGGATTTTGGGAAGTCTGCTTCATAGCCTGGCTATAAAAGTCATCTGTGCCCACTGTGGCACAGCATCTTATGAGCTCCTCTAAAGGAGCATCCTTGCGCAGTCCTAGTATAATTCTTCTGCAAACCTCATTAGCATTTTCCTTAGCAAGTTGCCTTATCAAAATGTCTGTTATTGCATTTTCTTCTTGCTTCTTATTGCATTTGTTCTTGTGATAGCTGTCTGCAAACGTCACACAAAGTCAGCAAAGGGTTCATTTGGCCCTTGTGTTATTTTTGTGAAGGCCCCACCCTTGTCATCTTTATTGTGGAGAGAAGCCCACACTTTGATAGCATTATAGCAGCAATTTTCTATAGAATAATTAATCTGTACTGCGAAAATATATGCATTATAATAATAACAACTATCACTATATAGTGCTATGACATTTGCTTTACAAATATCTGATTTTTATCGTCACAAGAACATGGAGAAATAGAATGCTTTGCAAATCCTAAAGTGCTCTATTTTGTTGTTGTTGTTCAGTCATTTCATGCCCAACTCTTCTCACATTTGGAGTTTTTTTTTTTTTTTCCTAATGATGCAGGAATCATTTGCTATTTCCTTCTTCAGCTCATTTTACAGGTGAGGAAACTAAGGCAAATTGAGTTAAGTAACTTGCCTATAGTCACTCAGCTGGTACCTGTCTGAGGTCATATTTGAACCCAGATCTGTTAACAGAATTTTATTGTATTGGTGTATAAATTGTGAATAGTTGGAGCCACACAAACAAGGCCTAGAAGCAGGGTTTTAGAGATCAAGTAGCAGTTTAATTATTTTCAAAGTGAGCAATGCATTTTGCAACCTGGGAGCTCTCCTGGGAAGGAGACTTTGTTTCAGAGATTTTATACACACACACACACACACACACACACACACACACACACACACACACACATATATATATATATACACATAAATGAGAAGGAAGGGGGAAGGGGGATTACAATACAATCATTCCCAAGGTTTGATTGGTTCCCCACAAGTCCACAAATACAGGATAGTATGGATGTTCTCCTAGTCCTGTGAGAACAGTTTTAAGTTATTGTTTCAAATTTTTGGGGTTGATCCTTGATGAGGGACAGGAATTCTGTGACAGGAACAGGTTCTGCAATCTTTGATTCATTTCACTTCACATACACAGGAGAGCATTGCCAAGAATTGATTGATCATTTCAAGCTGCATTGTGAGACAGATTCCCAAGTTAGAATCTGCTGAGAAAATGGTAGCTCTGGAAAAAAAACTTCATTGTTAGTATATTCAATTACAGATATCACATTATTATGAAAATCATAATTTCCTTTCCCAATCCCTCCTTTTAAAAAATAATAGCTTTTTATTTTTCTAAATATATGCAAAGATATTTTTCAACATTCATCTTTGCAAGACCTTGTATTCCAGATTTTTCTCTCTCCCTCCTCCCTCACCCCATTCCCAGATAGCAAATAATCCAATAAAGATTAAATATAAGCAATTCTTCTAAACATTTCCATATTTGTCATGCTGTGTAAGAAAAATCAGATCAAAGGTGGGGAGAGCAGGAAAGAAAAAACCAAGCAAACAATAACAATGACAAAAAATGGTAAAAATAAAATGTTGTGATCCACATTCAATCCCCATAGTCCTCTTTCTGGATGGAGATGATTCTCTCTATAAGTCAGTTGGAATCATCTTGAATCAAGTTATTGTCAAAAAGATCCAAGACCATCACAGTTGATCATCACATAATCTGCTATTACTGTGTACAATGTTCTTTTGGTTCTACTTGTTTCACTTAGCATAAGTTCATATAACCCTTTCCAGGCAAAGGGATCCATATGTGCAAAACTGTTTGTGGCAACCCTTTTTGTAGTGGCCAGAAACTGGAAACTGAGTGGATGCCCATCAGTTGGGAATGGCTGAAGAAATTATGGTTTATGAATGTTATGGAATATCATTGTTCTATATGAAATGACCAGCAGGATGGCTTCAGAAAGGCCTGGAGAGACTTACATAAACTGATGCTGAGGGGAATGAGCAGAACCAGGAGATCATTATACATTGCAACAACAAGATTATACAATGATCAGTTCTGATGGACATGGCTCTCTTCAACAATGAGATGATTCAAACCACTTGTTCAGTGATAAAGAGAGTGATCTACACCCAGAGAGAGAACCCTGGGAACAGAGTGTGGAACACAATATAGCATTCTCACTCAGTTATTGTTTGCTTGCATTTTATTTTATTTTATTTTTTTTAGTTATTTTTTCTTTCTTTCTTGATCTGATTTTTCTTGTGAGGCAAGATAACTATAAATATGCATACATATATTGGATTTAACATATATTTTAATATATTTAACACGTATTGGACTACTTGCCAGCTAGGGGAAGGGGTGGGGGGAAGGAGGAAATTTGGAACAAAAGCCTGTAAAACAGGGGTCAATGTAGAAAAATTACCCATGTATATGTTTTGTAAATAAAAAGCTTTAATAAAAAAATAACTCTTTCCAGCCCTTTCTGAAATCATCCTGCTCATCATTTCTTATAGAATAATAATATTCAATTACATTCATACACCACAACTTATTCAGTTCATTTTCCAACTGATGGGCATCCACTCCATTTCAAGTTCCTTGCCACTACAAAAAGGGCTGCTACAAACATTTTTGCACATGTGGGTCCTTTTCCCTTTTTATGATCTCTTTGGGATGCAGGTTCAGTAGAGACACTGCTGGATCAAAGGGTATGCACAGTTTGATAGCCCTTTGAGCATAGTTCCAAATAGCTCTCCAAACTGGTTGGATCAGTTCATAACTCCACTAACAATGTATTAGTGTTCCAATTTTCTCACATCCTCTCCAACAATGATCATCATCTTTTTCTGTCATCTTAGCCAATCTGAGAAGTGTGAAGTGTACCTCAGTTATCTTAATTTACATTTCTCTAATCAACAGTGATTTAGAGCATTTTTTATATGACTAGAAATGGCTTTAATTTCTTCATCTGAAAATTATCTCTTCATATCCTTTGACCATTTATCAATTGGGGAATGAGTTATATTATTATAAATTTGAGTCAATTCTCTATGTATTTTAGAAATGAGGCCTTTATTATAAACACTAGATGTAATTCTCCCCTACCCCATTTTTCTGCTTTTCTTCCAAACTTGGCTGCATTGGTTTTGTTTGAACAAAATCTTTTTAATTTAATAATCAAAAGTATCCATTTTGCATTTCACAATGTTCTCTAGTTCATCTTTGGCTATAAATTACTCCCTTTTCCACAGATCTGAGAGGTAGACTATCCCTTGTTCTCCTAATTTGCTTATAATATCACTCCTTATGTCTATATCACGAACCCACGTGAACCTTATTTTGTTATAGGATGTTAGTCGTGAGGTCAATGCCATACTGCTTTCCAGTTTTCCCAGCAATTTTTGTCAAATACTGAGTTCTTATTTCAGAAACTAGAGTCTTTGGGTTTATCAAGCATTTGATTACTAATTTTTTTTGACTATATTGTCTTGTGGGCCTAATCTATTCCACTTTATTTCTTACTAGTACCTAATTTTAAAAATATTTTTTATTAAAACTTTTTATTTACAAAGCATATGCATGGGTAAATTTTCCAACATTGACCCTTGCCAAAACTTTTGTTACAAATTTTTTCTTCCTTCCCTCCATCATCTCCCCTAGCTGGGAATTAATCTAATACATGTTAAATATGTTGAAATATATATTAAATTCAATATATGTATACATATTTATTCAGTTATCTTGCTGCACAAGAAAAATCAGATCAAGAAGGAAGAAAAAAATAGGAAAGAAAACAATATGCAAGCAAATAACATCAAAGAGTGAGAATGTTATGTTCCACACTCTGTTCCCATAGGTCTCTCTTTGGGTGTAGATGGCTCTCTCTTCATCACTGAACAAGTAGAACTGGTTTAATCATCTCAATGTTGAAGAGAGCCATGTCCATCAGAATTGATCATCATATTATCTTGCTGCAGGTATAATGATCTCCTGGTTCTGCTCATTTCACTTAATATTAGTTCATGTAGTTCTCTCCAAGCCTCTCTGAAATCATCCTCCTGGTTGTTTCTTACATAACAATAATATTCCATTGCATTCATATACCATAATTTATTCAGCCATTCTCCAATTGATAGACATCCATTCAGTTTCCAGTTTCTTGCCACCACAAAGAGAGCTACCAAAACATTTTTGCATATGTGGATCCCTTTCCCTCATTTAAGATCTTTTTGAGATATAATCCAGTAAAATTTTTAGTACTGCTGGATCAAAGGATATGCACAGTTTGATAAATTTTTGAGCATAGTTCCAAATTGTTCTCCAGAATGTTTGAACCCATTCACAGTTCCACCAACAATGTATCAGTGTCCCAGTTTTCCCAAAGCCCTTCCAATATTTGTCATTATCTTTTCCTGTCATCTTAGCCAATCTTACAGGTATGTACTGGTATCTCAGAGTTGTCTTAATTTGCATTTCTCTCATCAATAATGATTTGGACACCTTTTCATGTGGCAACAAATAGTTTCAATTTCTTCTGAAAATTGTCTGTTCATATCCTTTGACCATTTATCAATTGGAGAATGACTTAAACTATTATAAATTTGAGTCAATTTTCCATATATTTTAGAAATGAGGCCTTTATCAGATCCTTTGGATGTAAAATGTTTCCCTGGTTTATTGCTTCCCTTCTAATCTTGTCTGCATTAGTTTCGTTTGTACAAAAACTTTTTAACTTAATATAATTAAAATTATCTATTTTGCAATCAGTAATGCTCTCTAGTTTTTCTTTGGCCACAAATTCCTTCCTCCTCCATATATCTGAGAGGTAAACTATCTTATATTCTTCTAATTTGTTTATAACATTTTTTATGTCTAGATCATAAACCCATTTCAATCTTATCTTGGTATATGGTGTTAGGTATGGGTCTATGCCTTCTTTCTGCTGTACTAGTTTCCAGTTTTCCCAGTAGTTTTTGTCAAATAGTGAATTCTTATCCCAAAAGCTGGGGCTTTGGGTTTGTCAAATGTTATAGTCATTGACTATTTTGTTCTGTTAACCTAACCTATTCCACTGATCATCTTCTCCATTTCTTAGCTAGTATTAAGTGTTTTTGATGACCGCTGCTTTATAATATAGTTTAGATCTGGTACAGCAAGGCCACCTTCATTTGCTTTTCTCTTCAGTAATTCCTTTGAAATTCTTGACCTTTTATTCTTCCAGATGAATTTTGTTGTTATTTTTTCTAGGTCATTAAAATATTTTTTGGGAGTCTGATTGGTATAACACTAAATAAATAAATTACTTTAGGTAATATTGTCATCTTTATTATATTTGCTTGACCTATCCAAGAGCACTTAATATTTTTTCCAGTTGTTTAGATCTGACTTTATTTGTGTGGAAAGTGTTTTGTAGTTTTGCTCATATAGTTCTTGACTTTCCCTTGGCAGATAAATTCCCAAATGTTTTATACTATCAACTGTTATTTTAATTGGAATGTCTCTTTTTATCTCTAGCTATTGGATTTTGTGAGTGATGTATAAAAATGCTAATGATTTATGTGGATTTATTTTGTATCCTGCAACTTTGGTAAAGTTGCGGATTATTTGAATTAGTTTTTTTAGTTGATTCTCTAAGTATACCATCATATCATCTGCAAAGAGTAATGATTTGTTTCCTCATTACCTACTCTAATTCCTTTAATCTCTTTTTCTTCTCTTATTGCCAAAGCTAGCATTTCTAGTACAATATTGAATAGTAATGGTGATAGTGGGCAATCTTGTTCCATCCCTGATCTTATTGGGAATAGTTCCAGTTTATCCCCATTACATATGATGCTTGCTGGTGGTTTTAAATAGATGCTGCTGACTGTTTCAAGGAAAAGTCCATTTATTCCTATACTGTCAAGTGTTTTAATAGGAATGGATGTTAGATTTTGTCAAATGCATTTTATGCATCTATTGAGATTATCATTTTTTTTTGTTTATTTGGTTATTGATATAGTCAATTATGTTAATAAGTTTTCCTAATATTGAACCAGCTCTGTATTCCTGGTATAAATCCTACTTGATCATGATGTATTATCCTGAGGATGATGTTTTGTAATCTCTTCGTTAATATTTTATTTAAGATTTTTGTATCAATATTCATTAGACAGATTGGTCTATAATTTTCTTTCTCTGTTTTTGTCCTACGTGGTTTAGGTATCAGTACCATATCTGTGTCATAACAGGAATTTGGTAGGAGTCCTTCGTTCCCTATTTTTTTCAAATAGTTTATATTGTATCGGAGTTAATTGCCACTTAAATGTTTGGTAGAATTTACATGTAAATCAATCTGGTCCTGGGAATTTTTCCCTAGGGAGTTGATTAATAGCTTGTTCTATTTCTTTTTCTAAAATGGGATTATTTAAGTAATGTATTTCCTCTTCTGTTGATCTGGGTAATCTCTATTTTTGTAGGTATTCTTCCATATCACTTAGGTTGTCAAATTTATTGGCATAAAGTTAGGCAAAGTAACTCCTAATAATTGCTCTAATTTCCTCTTCATTGGTGAATAGTTCTCCCTTTTCATTTTTGATTTTCCTCTTTCCTTTTTCTAATCAAATTCACTAAAGGTTTGTCTATTTTGTTGGCTTTTTTCATAAAACCAACTCTTAGTTTTATTTATTAATTCAATAGTTTTTTATTTTCAATTTTATTGATCTCTCCTTTTATTTTTAGAGTTTCAAATTTGGTATTTGGTTGGGGGTTTTTAATTTGTTCTTTTTCCAGCTTTTTTAGTTGCAAACCCAATTTGTTGATCTTCTCTTTCTCTATTTTATGCAAATAAGCATTTAAGACATAAAATTTCCCCTTATTACCAGTTTGGCTGCATCCCACAAATTTTGGTATGTTGTTTCATTATTGTCATTCTCTTGGATGAAATTATTGATTGTGTCTATGATTTGCTGTTTCATTCTTTAGGATGAGATTATTTAGTTTTCAATTTATTTTTGGTCTATTTTCCCCTGGTCTTTTATTGAATGTAATTTGTATTGCATCGTGATCTGGAAAAAATGCATTTACTATTTCTGCCTTTCTGCAATTTGGAAGTCTTTATGTCCTGATATGTAGTCAATTTTTGTATATGTTTCATGAACTGCTAAAAAGAAAGTGTACTCCTTTCTGTCTTCATTCAGTTTTCTCCAAAGATCTATCATATCTAGTTTTTCTAGTATTCTATTTACCTCTTTAACTTCTTTTTTATTTATTTTGTGGTTTCATTTATCTAGTTCTGAGAGAGTAAGGTTGAGATCTCCCACTATTATAGTTTTGCTGTCTATGTCTTCTTGCAACCTTCTTAACTTCCCCTTTAGAAATTTAGATGCTACACCATTTGGTGCATATATGTTTTATACTGATATTGCTTCATTATCTATGGTACCCTTTAGCAACATATAGTTTCCTTTCTTATCTCTTTTAATTAGATCAATTTTTGCTTTTGCTTGAGATCAGGATGGCTACCCCTGCTTTTTTTTTTTTTTTTTACTTCACCTAAAGCATAATAGATTCGGCTTCAGCCTTTTACCTTTACTCTGTATGTATCATTCTGCTTTCAATGTATTTCTTGTAAACAATATATTGTAGGATTCTGGCTTTTAATCCAGTCTGCTTACTGGTTACATTTTATGGGAGAGTTCATCCCATTCACATTTATAATTAAAACTATTAATTCTGTATTTCCTGACATCTTATTAACCCCACATTATACTTTTCTCTTTCCTTTTCCCCTTTCCCTCTTCTGCAGTATTTTATGAGCACTACTTGCCCCCAAGCAATCCTTCCCCTTTAGAGATCCACCCCTTTTTTATACTTTCCCCCTACTATTTCTTTTACCCCCTTCTATTTAGCCTACCTCTTTCTTTTCCCCTTTCCCTTTGAACTTTTCTATAAGGTGAAAGATGTTTCTCAGTGAAACCAAATATATCTTTTTTTTTAAATTTTAAAAAAAATTATTTTATAATAACTTTTTATTGACAGAATCCATACCAGGGTAATTTTTTACAACATTATCTCTTGCACTCGCTTCTGTTCCGATTTTTCCCCTCTCTCCCTCTACCCCCTCCCCTAGATGGCCAGCAGTCCTATATATATATATATACATATATATATATATATATATAAAATATGTTGCAGTATATCCTAGATACAATATATGTTTGCAGAACTAAACAGTTCTCTTGTTGCACAGAGAGAATTGGATTCAGAAGGTAAAAATAACCCAGGAAGAAAAACAAAAAATGCAAATAGTTCACATTCATTTCCCAGTCTTCTTTCTTTGGGTGTAGCTGCTTCTGTCCATTATTTATCAATTGAAACTGAGTTAGGTCTCTTTGTCAATGAAATCCACTTCCATCAGAATACATCCTCATACAATATCGTTGTTGAAGTTTATAATGATCTCCTGAAACCAAATATATCTAACATCCTTCCTTTGAGCCAAATCTAATGAGAGTAAGATTCACACAATATTTGTCACTCTCCCTTCTTTCCCTCAATTATAATAAATTTTCTTTGCCTCTTCCTAAAATGTAATTTCCCTCTTTTTTACCTCTTTCCCCCTATTTTCTGTTACAATCCCCTTTCTACTTCTAGTTTCTTTTTTATATTATAAAAGTAAAATTAGGTTAAACATGTACTCTCTATGTATATCCATAACAAAAATACAGTTCTAAAGAGTTTTTTTTTCTTTTTATCTTTTTATGCTTCTTTTGAGTTCTATATTTGGAGATAAAATTTTTTGTTTAGCTGTAGTCTTTTCTTGGGTTAGTTAGCATCTGCTGTAGTCAACTTCTCAACCCAGATGTCTTAGGAACAGTTGTCTATACGATGTTATGATCTTTAGACTCCTTTTGATATTCAAGATAAGGTTACTTGTAGATTCCTTTGGAATCTACACACACTTCACAAGGGTGGTACTGTCCTTCTGAGATATGATAGGTGAATCTAGGATTCCAAGCCTGGAGTCTAGCTGCAGTAGGAGTGATGACTTCAAAAGGAACTTTATACCATGTCTTCAGGCAGTGTTTTCAGAAGGCTGTTACTAGCTTGGTTTGGGGGTTGAGCCTCAATTGGGATTTCTAAAGAACAAAATTGTGAGACAAGTTGCTAAGTTTTTGAAATTTTCTCAACTGAGAAATACAATATTATAGCCAGAAGTCTTTAGCTTCTATGCTTCCTATCTATGGGATACAATTATATCTTGTTACTGTCTCATAAGAATTGAGCTTATAAGCACCAAATGACCTGGATGTAAGATTGAGCAGAGTTAAAGAAAGGATTTTGGCCTGACACTACCTTCCTTGCTTCAGAGCAAGGAAAATGATTGGGGAATGATAAGTACAATGATGGTGCTGAGTAACTGGCCAGGATGAAAGCAACTTAACTAATGAAACTCTTATGAAGTGGGTACCTCTCTCATCATGTATCTCTTTAGAAATCCTCTCCCCTCCCCCCAATAAAGTAATGATTTTTTTCGAAGAGGATTTTTGCTACCTTAGAGGCTATGGCAGTAGGACTGGAGAACCCTTGCAGTTACTGGGAAAACATATAGATCATAACTAAAGCATATATGGAATCATGGACAGGTGGCAATTGAATTAAGTTGATCTTCTAGGTTTCAGAAGGTGCATCTGGGAGATGTACCTCTCCCAGATGGAAACTGCCCTAGTATTGGCTTCAGAAGTTTAGGAGTTGTTGGGGGGGGGGGAGGGAGAGGGGAAGGTGGGACATATCTCATAAGCAGTGATAACACCTCTGAGAAAACTTCACCAACAGAATTTTTGGACAAGCTCCACCAGCTGGTCGGTTTCCAAATGACTGAATGAAAGTGTTCCATCATAGGGAGGGATAATTTCTTGGAAAGCACTATCAGTCAGCTTGGGCCAATCCAGAGTCTCCAGGTCTTATCAGGTTTACTTCCCTTTTTTTGAAGGTTTTTTTTTTTTTTTTTTTTTTTTTTTTTGCTTTGAGATAAGCATTCTTTTCTGGTCAGTAGCTATCTCTTCTTCCCTTAGGGTAGGCTTAAACAGGCTGTTAGGAAAAACTAAGGCAGTACCTATGGGGCAAAGTGAAAGTTTCATAGGGATTTAGACTAAAAAAGCTGCACCCTCAGAAAGTAGGGACATTGTAACCTCCCCCTCAGAGGTTACTGATTGTCAGTCTTGGGTAATCCCAGGCATTCAGAAATCCCTGGTCACTGCCTCTTCCAGCAGGGGTTCTTTACTGTTTACCTAATCCTAGGTCTTCAGAGATCTCTGGCCACAGCTTCTTTGAGCAGTGGTTCTCATGTGCAACAGAGCGCCCAGACACAGTGGCTTGCGAGCTTTATTATACACAATCACCTCTTGCACTCTTCCTCCACTCTCACTGAACTCCCACTGAATTCCCCCTACTTCCTGGTTCCCACTACTTATATTGGGTCTATTAGGTCCATGCACAGTTAATAAGAGAAGGAGACATCTCCCCTTGATGATGCATCCTCTATGTGACCAGAGCTTCCACTCACGAGGCATCCCTACTAGCTGTAGAGATCACATCTGGGTGCCCCAGACATCAAAGCCTCTTTACTTCCTCATTATATTATTCAAGGTTCCTCTCTGGACCCTTACAGGACATGAAGCTGAGGTTTTAGCTGCTTGGTCAGTCAAATCATTTCCAGGGGCATAAGTGCTGTTTTACTGACTGTGCCCTGGAATTTTAATTGCTGCTAATAGCTTGACCTAATTGTGGGATTTCTGGGTCAAATTATCCCATCTACCTAGCCATCTATCCAGCAGCTATCATTCTTTCAATCCATCCATCCATCTTTCTACACATAATCTCTTCATCCCTCCCTCTTTCCCCCATCTCTCTCTCTTATCTATCTTCTATCCTCCATCCATCTACTTATCTACTTATCTATCTACCTGTTCTGACAATCATCATTCCCTTTGGGGAAAGGAATGTTTTCTTAGTTAAGTTCACAAACTTGTGATGATAAGAAATCTCATTTATATTGGCTTTCTGTGAATTTGACAGGTTAGTGATTAGTAGTAGAAATATAACCAGAAAATTCTGTGTCTGGGGGCAGGAACCCCAAACTGAAGCTAAGTCAAATCCACTTTCAGTTAAGGGGGGAAGTGGCAGGGAGCAAGACGAAAGGATGGGAGTAGGGAAAGTCCTCCTCTGCTTTCTACCTGTCACTTCCCTAGATGCACTGAATGAATGTATGCTTTAGGTACGAGATCTGTGGTTACTACAATAGTAAAGGATTCCTATTCTAGTCAGAGCCTCTAAATTCACTTCCTTGGGGCAAAGTCCCCACTACTCCATCATTTTTGTGTTTCTGCTTACCTTCTTCTTGAGCATTTTCCCCTCTAGATAATAGTTTCCATACACACACAAAAAGAAGATAGTTATGATGATGATGATGATGATGATGCTACTGATAAAAATGTAAATGATGAAAACGGATATGTTTTGATGGTGACTATCCTGTGAGCACTGTACATCAGTGATGACAGTGCCTGAACTTTCTTCATACAGACCCTCGGCAGTACAACTAGGAAGACAGATGAGGACATGTGTCACTGAACATGAATTCATTCCCATCAGCTCAGCATGACTGAATGATGCATTTCCTACTGTCTCTCCCCTCCCCCTACTCGCAGTAGCCATGGGGCTCAGAGGCCCAAGAAACATCCAGAGAGAGAGGCAAAGTATCCCAAGCAGAGGGAGAGAAGTAGATGAAGACAGATGCGGGCCCTCCTTCCCAAATGTGTTATATACACAAAAAACCTCAGAGGAAGGGCATCCACGCTGGAATAGCTAGAAAGACAGTGTGCCCAGAGTCAGGAACCAAAAACATTTAGACAAATTAGAACCATGAAACCATGTTGCTTTTTTGGGTTTATTTTGGGGGGAAGAATTACAATTTTATCAGTGTAAGGGATTTCCTGCTATAGAAATACTTTCCTCTGATGCAGGAATTGTTCGGAATTGAGAACTTATTGGCTAAGGCACTGAGAGGGTGTGACATGCTTCTGAGATAAAGGTTATAATGTTTAAGATGCCAAACTCTGTGCTTCCTGACCCCACAGCAATTCCTGTATGTCCCACTGCCTAACCTAACAGAAAGATCGAAATTACTAGGATTGTAGAATCAAAGCTCTACAGCTGGGCTGAAAAATCATTTCAAGATCATAAAACCTGTAATTTCTAGATCTGGGGATACCAATGGACAGAACGTTGGATCTAGAGACTCAAATGGGAACTCAAATCTTAGTTTAGACATTTCCAAATGTAGAACTCTGATTGCTTCAGTTTTCTCATCTGTAGAATGAGGATAATAGCACTCACTTCCTAATGGAGCATCAAATGAGACAATACCTAGAAAGTACTATATAATGGCTAGCTCTTATTGTTATTGTAGCTCCTGTTCCAGTGACCATTGGTGTGAAACACTCTCCTTATTGGTCGATATGCATGTAATTCCCTGCGGACATCACTGGACAGAGTTGGGAGGGGGAGAATTCTAGCCTTTTCAGGACTCTTCTACCTTCAGGGTTTTTGAAGGGACTCTTCAAGCATCACATTGCTTCTGGCTTCCAGCTTCCAGAGGGAGGATGGAAGGGGCTGAACCCACTTCAAATTCTAGAAGGAAAAGCCTCTGGAAAGACATGGAAGGGACAAGAAGGTTCCACAGTATTTTCCCCAGCATGCTACCCTTTCTCTTTTAGGAGATGTAGAACTTTCTCTTGTTTGAGTTATCTCACTGTTGGTGGGAAAACTCTTTCCTTTGGATTATCTGGTATATAGTCTCCAATGTATTTCTTTTCTGATCTCTCTTTTGCTACACTTTAGATAAGTGAGCTTCTTTGCTTTTTATAATGTATGTTTATTGTGACAAAAAGGATAGAGTAATAATAGGTGGGAAGCTTTGAATAGAAAACTTGGGGTTTCCCTTCCTCATCCAAAATAAAAAGACAAAGTAATCATAACTTAGATTGAACCTGGTCACATCTTTCAGACTAAAAATATTTAAAATAATAGATAGTTATAATTCTAGCTTGGAACCCCATTTCTCTGAAAAGAACAAAGTGGTCTCAGGCTGTAACTTCCTGCTTCTCTCTGACAGATATTAAAATCTTCCTTGGAAAAGGACAGGTGGGAGAAAAGATTGGAGATGTCTCATCTTCCTCCCTTTGAATCACACAGCAGCCCATACTATGGGTGTGCCTTAGCCATATGGAGAGGTTTCTTAATCTCTGTCTCTCTGTCTCTGTATGTCTGTCTGTTTGTCTCTGTCTCTCCCTTTCTCCCCTCTTCTTTCAATCTATCTCTCTCCACTTGGGGTCTCTAAAACTACTGTAATATCATTACTATTAAGGTTTCCTTCTCCTTGAAAAATGACAAAGTGTTCAGTAGTTTAAACTAATCATATCCCCTTAACTCAAAACATTTAAGAAAGTAGAATTATTATTCTAATCTGCTATCTTTCCCCCCAATGTTGCTTTTAGCAATAATTATATTTTATTTAATTATTAATAAATAATAATAATTATTGTTTAGTCATTTCTATACTGTCCAACTTTTGGGGCCCCTATTTAGAGTTTTCTTAGCAGAAAAGCTGGAGTGATTTGCCATTTCCTTCTCCAACTAGTTTTATAGATGAGGAAACTAAGGCAAGCAGGATGAAACAATTTGCCAGGATCACGCAGCTAACAAGTGTCAGAGGCCAGATTTAAACTGAGGACTCCATACATGACATTCTATCCACTGTGCCACATCATTATCGTTATTATTGTTATTATTGAAAGGAACAGAAGCAACCTACTCCAATCTTCTAATTATAAAGATAAAGAAACTGATGAGCAAAGAATCAAAGGGATTTATCCCTGATCACAAAGGAAATAAATATCAGAGACAGGATCAGAATCCAGCTCTTTGGGCTCCAGAGTCAGGGCCCTTTCCACTTTATCATACCACTATCCTGGGAAAGACTAAATGGGACTAGGTAACAATCCGTCTGAAAGGTCGTGGAGCAGGAGCACTCTGAACACCCCTTGTGAGTCGGCAATGCAATTGGGAAACCAGCCATGGCAGTTCAGCTTTAGACTATATTGTGGCTTTAGGATAAAAGAAATCCTGTGATACTGTCTCATGGACATGTACATGGCCATGTTGCTGGTCAGCCTACACATAGAGTTCAAATTCCTTGGTTAGCAGAAGAGCTTCTACAAGAGGGTGATGTAGGCTCATAGATTCTAAGCTGGAAGTGATGTCAGGGGTCCTTTGCTAGGGTCCCTCACTTATAGATGAGGAAAAACAGCCATAGAAAGTTCAAACAACTGATAACAATAGCTAGTATTTATGTAGCATCTCCCATGGGCCAGCACTTTTAAAATAACATCTCACTGGCCCACCACAGGTCGGGAGCATCCATGCTATTGGAACCCAGATTCTCTAGACTCCAAAGCCCTTTACTGGGCTGCCAGGGCACCAAACCATGCATGGGAGGAGCTACTGAATGATGTGCTGGAGAGGCCAAAAGGTTGTGTCAAGTACTTGAAGAAATGGTAAGTAGGAGAGAAGCAAACTCACTCATCTTGGTCCCAGAGAGTAAAACTTGGAGTGATGGAGAGAACTTTAGAGAAGCAGATTACAGTTCGGTTTAAGGGGGAAAGACTTAACAATAGAGGCTATCCAAGAGAAAGAAGACAAAAAGGAAGTACAGAGAAATAGAACAGCATTGAAAACTACATGTGGAATTTCTTTTAAGCCTACAAGTACATGCAAGCTGTATAGAAGAGAGGTTCATAGTATCCCATAAATTTGGAGGGGTGCTGGAATCAGCATGAACACTATGTCAATTGTTATATATTCAGGGTGAACACACATAGGCTCAGAAATGGGCAAAGACTACAAAGTAGGGCTTGATTTGTTATTTTGTTGCATGACTAGACTTAAGAAAATGCTGATGATGCGGAATAAACTTAAAGTGTTTCCAGTATATATTTACTTCCCAGATACCCAGTTGTTGGTTACTTGCACACATCCATGGACATTTTTTTATTTTTATTTTCTGTTCTATTCTGTGTATGAAAACTTTTACTTTATTTGGATTTCATTAAGTTTGCAATTTTTGTTCAAATTATTATAAATGAACCAGACTATCAAGTCCCAGAGAACATGCTATACCTACTTGGTCCATGGCAAACATTGGTCCAGGGTCCTATTCGAGGAAAATGTCCCTGCCTGGCACTTTTCACAGATGGTGTTGTTTCTCTCTGTGCCTGAAAGAGAAAGAGGCATGGGATATGTGATGCTCAGCATAGTAATAACAACAAAACATTAGACCAGTGTTCCTGGATTGGTTAATCCTTTCCCTAGAAGCTCTGTGTCAGAACAAAGAGTATTGAGAACAACTCTATGAAACACTCCTCCCCTGTGGGGGAAAAAAAATATCATCTTTTAAAAATATATTTTGTTTTTGTATCACCTATATTACCCAACATTTCTTTGGTTTAACAACCAACTCTTTAGAGGGAAAAAAAAGACAGAAAATGGCACATTTTAATGTCTTCTATGTTTAACCAACATTACTAAAAATTTCCCATCACTTTCTCAAAACTAAGCAATTAACAAAATAATAAATTAAGCTGTGATTTATCCTTTTTCACTATTTTTGAACTGCTAATGCTCACATTGAAAATTTAACCGTCAGCTCTTGGGTGAAGAGTTCTGACTGATTCCATCATGCCTCTGATAACCTTATCTTACCTAGTGAGTCATCTCTTATAATGTATAATCTTTAAAAATAAAAAAAAAAGTTCTGCAAATGAAGCAGCAAATCAAAAATGTATATAACATTATTTGTTGTGTTCCATACTCATAACCACCCACTTCTTCACAGAAGCTGGACATTAAGGATGAAGTAGAATATTGAAGTGTCTCAGTGGATAGAGAACTGGGCTTGGAGTCAAGAAGATTTTAGCTCAATTCTGGGCAAGTTACTTAACCTCTGCTTACCTGTTTCTGCTACTATAAAAGGGGGATAATGATAGCATCTACATTCCAGATAACATGTGTAAATCTGGTATTGTCAATGCTTGTTTATTTATTGCTATTTAACTATCTGTAAGGGGACAAATTACTTTGCTTACTTAGAGGACCCTGGCTTTAGAAGAAGATGGGACCTTAGAGATTATTGGGACTGTCTCATTTGACAGGAGAGTAAACTGAGACCCAAAAGGTCAAGTAAGTGACTTACTTGGCCACACAGGTTTCTCCATCAGTATTTAAAAGATCTTCAATTTGGGCAGCTTGCTTCCTCTCTGCACAAATGCAGATTGTCATTCCCTTCAATTTAAGCAGATGGTCTTTTAGAGTTGTGTCTGAAACACACATCCTTTGAAGCCTGTAAAGAACTGAGCTCCTCTGTATTTAACTAGGCTGACCTCCAGAAAGCCAGAACCTTGGTCCTATTTTAGAAGCCTCCAACTAAGTATTATTTGCTGGAAATTGAATTCTTTGTGGCTCACCTTCAGAATCTAGGGGCATATCATAAAACAAAAAGTGGAGCAGTGAGGAAATTGCCAATCAGATCTATGATAGGCGAAGAAACAACAAAGCGAGATGAGCAAAGAAGAAAAGATGCTTAGTATTTATCGTATAAAATTTAAAAGGTTTTGCACAAACAGAACTAATGCAGCTAAAATTAGAGGGGGAGATGAAAGGACAACTTGCCTATGGATTTTAATTTTTATAGAAATTTAATTTTACATAGCATGTTTTTCAGGCAGGTTGGTGAGTGTCCTACATATGTTAGATTACAGGTAGTGGGTTTTACATCTTCATAAATCATGTCTGCATTTCCTTGAACTGCAGTAAATAGTAACTTGGTTGCTATATAGTGTGTGTGTGTGTGTGTGTGTGTGTGTGTGTGTGTGTGTTTGTATGTGTGTATAAGTGTGGATTTTATGAACACCTACAGAATAGGATATTTTGTATCTGAAGTACTGTGAATAAAAAGTTGTCAAAACCATTCCTAGCAGTAGACACTAAATTGAGTTGCAGAATACTTAACCTTCTTGCTTCCTCTTATTAGGGTTTGAGTTTTTGATGAAGTCTGAGGCATCCAACAGAGTCTTTAAATACTAATCCATATTGCATATGGAAATGTCAAGTTTTAAAGACTGTGTTGTAATTTGTTTTTTAAGTGTTGAAGTGAGAAATTATGATATGCTCAAGTGTAATGATATATCTATAAAGGTATATTTCACCTTTTCTACATGAAGGTGGTAATATGTAAAGCATAATATTTTTTTCTTTTTTAATTTATTTTTATTAAAGCTTTTTGTTTTCAAAACATATGTACAATAATTCAACAACACTAACCTTTGTATAGCCTTGTGTTTCAAATTTTTTCCTCCTTCCCCCCCCCATCCCCTAGATGGCAAGCAATCCAATATATGTCATACGTATTAAAATATGTTAAATTCAATATATGTAAACATATTCATAAAATTCTCTTGCTGCACAAGAAAAGTCAGATGAAAAAGGAAAGAAAATGAGTAAGAAAACAAAATGCAAGTGAACAACAACAAAAAAATTGTGAGAATGTTATGTTGTGATCCCCATTCAGTTGCCACAGTCCTCTCTCTGGGTGTAGATGGCTCTCTTCATCACATGATTACTGGAACTGGTCTCAATCATCTCTTTGATGGAAAGAGCCACATCAGTCAGAATTGATCATTGTATAACCTTGCTATTGTTGAATACAATAGTCTCCTGGTTCTGCTCACTTCACTCAACAGCAGTTCATTCAAGTCTCTCTAGGCCTCTCTAAAATCATTCTGCTGATCATTTCTTATAAAACAATAATATTCCATAACATTCATATACTGTAACTTTAGCCATTCTTGACCTGAGGGGTATCCACTCAGTTTCCATTTTCTTGACACTACAAAAAGGGCTGCCACAAATATTTTTGCACATGTGGGTCCCTTTCCTTCCTTTATGATCTCTTTGGGATATAGGCCCAGTAGAAACACTGCTGGATCAAAGCTTATTCACAGTTTGATAACTTTTTGAGCATTGTTCCAAATTGCTCTCCAGAATGGTTGAACCAGTTCACAGTTCCACCAACAATGTATTAGTGTCCCAGTTTTCCCACATCCCTTCCAACATTCTTCATTATCTTTTCCTATAATCTTAGTCAATCTGAGAGGTGTGTAGTGGTATCTCAGAATTGTTTTGATTTGAATTCCTTTGATCAATAGTGATTTATAGCACCCTTTTCATGTGATTAGAAATGGTTTTAATTTCTTTATCTGAAAATTATCTGTCCATATCCTTTGACAATTTATCAATTGGAGATTGGCACATCAAATGTATTTTTAAAAAGAACTGTAAAAGATATTGTATGAAAATGGTCTTTCAATAAAATTTTGATTAAAAAATAAAATTAGAGAGGAAGCAGGTAACTAGGGAAGGGAGCATGGAAAATTTTTGCAGCAAATTTTTCTTGTAAAAGTCTCATTTTCATTTTATATTTAGATCTACATCTTACATTATACATCCATGTATATATGAATGTGTATATATATATATATATATATATTATATATATATATATAATATGTTATGTATATTATCTATAGTATACATTCAAATGTATAAGAACAAGAGCCATTTTCCAAATGATAGCAGTTATCAAAGGAAGAAATCTAAGTTATCAATAGCCATGTTTTTGAAATCTTTAATCTTTAATCTAAATCTTTAATAATTAGAGAAATACAAATTGAAGCAACTCAGGTTTCATCTTATACCCATCTGATTGACATTGAAGACAAAAAAGGAAAATAGCAAATGATGGAGGGACTATGAAAAAAAAAACAGATATATTTATGTAGTATTGGTAGAGCTGTGACTTGGTCTGGATATTTTTAAAAATAATTTGGAACTACATTCCCCAAAGTTACTAAGCTTTGTAATCTTTTTGACTGATACTACTTCTTATCCTATATTCCAAAGAGTTCAGAGAAAGAGTAAAAAGGTCAATATATACACAAATATGTATAGCCAACATTTTTTCTCTGTAAAGTATTAGAAACTGAAGGTATGTCCACCAGTCAGGGAATGGTTGAATAAATTGTAATACATGAATTTAAAGGAATACTATTGCAACATAAGAAATGATAAAGTGGATGATTTCTGTGAAACATAGGAAAAGTTGTATGAACTGCTGCAGAGAAAAGTGGGCAGAACCAGGGGAACAACTTACACAGTAGCAACAACTTTGTAAACACAACAACTTAGAGAGACTTAAGAACTGAAATTAATTGAATAACCAGCTACAATTCCAAGGAACTCATACTGAATCATGCTACTCATCTCCTAACAAAGAAGTGATGGACACAAGGGGCTAAAGGAAACATATAAGCTCTTTGGACATGGTCAATGAATGAATGTGCTTTGTTTGACTACCTGGTCAAACCTCAGAAACTCAGAGGTCTCCTATGCCCTGCATTATATCCTTTTTCTACAGATAAGAAAACTGAGGACCAGAGAGATCAAGGAAACTCAGGATCCCATGAACAGTAGGTACAAAGCTTAGTTTTGATCCCTAACCTCTCACACCAGATCCAAGCATCGTCCCATTAAACTACTGGTTCCAGGAAGGCAGCCAGGACTGAGGGAAGGCTGGGAATTTCTCAGGCTACCACAAATACTCCTGAATCCCTGGCTGGATGGTGACAGAGCAGGCTCACCTTTAGCCTTTACATATTGGCCAGGTTTGCAAACTTGATGAAGCATACACTGCTTACAGTCATCATCTTTCATATCAGTGCAGAAATAACCTGGAGAACAGCCACATACAGTGTTGGAGGTAGAGGAACATTCCCTTCTGGTCACCAAACCGAGCTCTGAATGAAAGAACAAAAGGAAGAAGGAGACATTAGGTCATCAGTCAATTACCATTTATTCAAGACCTACTATGTTCTAAGCACACATTAAAAAGAAAGGTAAAAGATAATTCCTGCTTTCAAGGGGATCACAGTCCAATACATGCAAAGCAGTATGTACAAACAAGATCCACACAGGATAAATTGGAGATGATCAAGAAAGAAAAGGCCCAGACTTAAGAAGGAAGGAAATTGATCTTTTGCAAAGGTGGGCTTTTAGCGAGGATTTTAAGGAAGATAAGAAAAACAGAAGGTGGAGGTGAGCATAGAGTCATGAGGGAAAATTCCTAAATGGGAAGACCACAGAATCCATTAACCCTGGATCACAGAGTGTGTGTGAAATAGGGGAGGTTATAAGGTCCAATAGGCTTGTAAAGGTAGTAAGTGGATGAGTTATGAAGGTCTTTAAAATATTCAGTTTTGCTCCTAGAGATGAGAGGGAGCCATTGAAGGTTATTGAGTTAGATGGTGACATATTTGGACTTGTAATTTAAGGAAATAATTTTGGTAGTTGAATAGAGGATAGATTGGAGTGGGGAGAGACTAGAGAGAAGCAGACACCCTCACAGCATGTACTGCAACACTCTGAGTGTAAGGTGAAGAGGTTCTGCTGTGTCAGAGGAGAGAAAGGAGTACATTCAGGAAATACCATAAAAGGTGAAATCCACAAGCCTTGTAAGTCCTTGTAAGTCCATAAATAACTGAAGAAGGAAGGAACTACTCTGGTTAGCTACAGGGTGACACAGGCTGAGGAAATTTGGAACCAGTCATTTACCCTCTGTGAGTAGGAGGCTGACCATTTCTGCAGATTCACATGTCTCTGAATTGGATGCTCAACTATACCAAACCACCTGGGTTCATCATAATCTCAGGTAAGTCTAACAGACCCTCCAAGAAAATATCCATTGTTTAGATGCAGCCATTGAGGTCCAGTTGGGAAAAGGAGAGGTATCAAGAAGTAAGGGGAAAGGGGGAGGGAAGAAGCATTTATTTAGTGTTTATCCCTCAATGTACCAGGCACTGTGTTATATAACAACCCTGAGAGGTAGATGTTGTTCCTGTCCTCCCATTTAACAGTTGAGGCAGACTAAGGGCAAGTGGTGACCAAGGTTACAAAATTAGAAGTGTCTGAGGTCACATTTAAACTCAAGTCTTGCTGACTCCAGATCTAGCATTCTATGCACTGTACCAGCAGCTACTAGAGCCCAAACTTCCAGCCAAATGTAGAAAGAAGACATTTAGAGCCTGATGGAACCTGACTTATTAAATTGAATCCTCCCATTTTAAAGATGAGCAAATAGAAGCCCAGAGAGGTAAATTAATTTGTCCTGATTTCCTTCAATGCTAGTGCCTTCCTTCTAAGAAAATTTCTAATTCATCATCCTGCCCATACTATGTACAGAGTTGTGTCGTTGTGTACCCCATTAGATTCTCAGGGTCTTTCTTGGTATCCCCAGCACTTAGCAAAAGACTTAACACATAGTATGTGTCTATTGGATGTTTACTGACTGGCTTGCTCAACATTATACAGATAATAAATGGAAGAGCGAAGTTTTGAACCCAGCATGTCTCACTTCTAATCTAGAACTCTTCCCTTTGCATCACCTAGTGGCAATATTGGGGATGAAAACCTTTTCAAACTCTAAAAAGGGGGAAAAAAAAAAAGGTTATTCAGCTTGGTAGAATCTACCAAGATTGTACGGACTATAAAAAGTCATGGTTATCTCTAAGTCATAATAAAACATGAGACCATGAAAAAAAAAAATAAAGAGTTCTTTTCATCACTGGAAAAAAAATAACAAAGTCTAAAAAGGGATGTGCCTGAGAAAGGAGGAGGGAAAGATGAAAATCTCTGAGCAAGGAGTTAACTTGCCACCATGGGACCTGAGGTCAAATCCTGGCTCTGCTCTTTACTGCTTTGTGACTTGGGTCAGGTCCCATCTTCTCTGGGCTTCTAGATGAGGTTTCTAGATGAGATGACCTCTCTGTTCTTTTTCAGCTCTGGGTCTGTTACCTATTAATCCCTTCCATAAGGACTAAGGAGAGGAGATACTCTGAGGCAAGCAGATGAACGATCCTTGGGCAGGAGAGAAGCAAAAAAGGAGAAATGGGGGAGCAAAATGAACCAGGAGTTTTGACATGTTTAAGATGATTTCGCCATTACACAGAACAGTCTGTTCAAATAGAGAAGTCCAAATTTCAGAATACTCAGAGCTAAAGTGAATGAGAGAGCAGAAAGATCAGCTCCATCACTTAACATTCCACTGCCCTCTTTCTACTCCCCCTCCCCCAACAAAGATACATATGCCCTTCTCCAACCTGATGTAGCACTAACCCACCTAGGATTCAGTGGTAAAATGGGGTACAACCAAGGGGAGGAGATATTCTTTGTTCTTGAAAAGCATCTTCCTATTACTATGGGTGAAAATCCATCTTTAAAAATTCATTCAAAATCCTAAGACAGGGCAATATTAGCAGTGATTCACAGTCTAACAGGAATTAATTCCTTAACATAATATCTCCCTGGAAGACAACAAGGGAATGATCAGAAGAGAGTAGAAAGATGGAGAAGTAATTTGAAATGCTAAAACATAGGTAGGGAAGATGAGCCCAGCTGGGAGTTACAGAGAGGGGTTTTGGACCATCAGGAGGAAACATAGGTCTTGAGATAACCCTCCTACTCCTATGGCTAGGGGTCAGGAAAGTGTAGACATGCATATTTAAGGAGCTGGGAGGGTTCTAGTGCCTTGAATCCTCAAGTTCTAGAACTCACAAGTTCCTGAGGATCAGCTCTGCTGATTAGCATCTTCAGTATCCTAGACATTTTAAGCACTCTTTCCTAGGTTCCTTCCAATTTGGATGTTCTAAGATTGTGTGAGAAAGTGTGAATAAACTACCTTGTGCTTCCTAAATGTGAAATGCCATACTATAATAACCAGGAGATCATTGTATATGGCAACATCAATATTATGTGATGATCAGTTCTGATGAATGTGACTCTTTTCAACAGCGAGATGATTGATGCCTGTTCCAATGATCTTGTGATGAAGAGAGCCATCTGCCCCCAAAAAGAGGACTGTGGGAACTGAGGGTGGTTCCCAACATAGCATTTTCATTCTTTTTATTGTTGTACACTTGCATTTTGTTTTCTTACTCATTTTCTTTCCTTTTTGATCTGATTTTTTTTTTATGCAGCATGACATTTCTTCATGTCTAAATATAGTATGCAAACTATGTTTGCATATATTGGATTTAACATATATTTGAACATGCATAACATATATTGAATTGTTTGCCATTGAGAAAGGAGCGGGAAATCTGAAACATAAGGCTATGCAAGGATCAACGTTGAAAAATTGTTCATGCTTATGTTTTGACAATAAAAAGCATTATTAAAAAAACCATACTATGCTTTAGGATCTTAGGAAGTAGTCTAAGGCCCTCATGTTATAGATGTGCAAACTGATGTCCAAAGAGTGAGCATGACTTGTCCAAGGTCATAGAAGGAAAAGTCTGGAATTAAATCCCATTCTCCCAATTGCTAGCAAAGCATTCTCCTTGCCTCTTTTTCTGGTCTACCTTCTGCTCACTGGGCTGTAGACATCCCTCCTATACCATTTTGTCTGGTAAATCCAAGACTTTTAACTTCCTCTGAACTCAGTTTTCCCTTTCCCAGGGAAGCTACAGTAGCCACCATAGGACAAACTCTGTGTTAGATCCAAGGTCCTACTTGACCCTAAGGACTCTGAAGAATTTCTTACCAGAGTTACAGACTTTACATAGGAGACACTTCTTCAGGACATGCTTGCTTGTGGTGTAGGTCCCAGGATCACAAGATATAAACCTGGTGCCTCTTGTTCTGTTACATGGCCCGACAAGCCTGTAACCTAAAGATAACAAAGAGTCAGCATCAAGAACAAGGCACAGGACACCTCCTTGCAGAAGCCACTGCTCTCCAGTCTCATTTCCCCTTGATAACACCACATGAGCACCCTAGACCAGCTTCAGGAAGCTCCCAAGGCTACCTATGAAACTTAGGATGGTTTATTATGAAAATTAGGTGGGGTGAACATCCATCCCTCAGTTTAAACCCAGACTGTCAAAACTGGAAGAGGTCTCAAAGACAGAGAAAGACAGACATACACACATGCACAGAGACAAAGCGAGAAAGAGAGAAAGGGAGAAGGAGGAGGAAGGAGAGAGACACATGTCCAGAGAAAGAGAGGAAATCAGATGAATTCTGAGTGAAAAATAAAAAATAGCATTTTTTTACTTTGTTTTTTGAAACATGAATAATATGGAAATGTTTTACATGATTTCACATGTATAAATAAGACCATATTGCCTACCATCTCATGGGATAAGGGCACAGCTGAGAGAGAAAAAGAATTTGGAACTCAGAATTTAATAAATAATGTTAAAGGTAAATAATTTTTTTGAAGGAGAGAGAGAATCAGAAAAAGACTTATGAAGAAGTGATGAACTGAGTTATACATTGAAGGGATTTAGGAATAACATAAGAGTTATGGGGAGTAGTCCAAACAAAAAGGAACTCTGATAATGCAAAAAATGCAGAGATTTGGAAATGGCATCAATCTCTAAGGCAGCTAGGTGGCCAATTTGATAGGAATAGGAATGTATGAGAAGTCAGGTGAAATAACATAGCTAGGTGGTTGCAGTAGATAGAACACCAGGCTTAGATTCATGAAGACCTGAGTTCAAATCCAGTCACAGATATTTGTTGTGTAATCACAGGGAAGTTACATAATTTCTGCCTGACACATAATTAAATAGTGGAGAGGGTAAAAGGACCTGCATTTGTATGGCTACTGGGAGAATAAAATGAGTAAATATCATCTTTCAAGCAATTACTAGGGGAAACATTCCTGATATTCTAGAACTGGGGATAAAATAAAAATGGACAAGAACCATCAATCACCTCCTTAACAGGTCCCAAAATGATAATTCTCAGAATATTATGGTAGAAATGACCCAACCATCTAGAGAGCAATTTAGAATTATGCCAAAGAGTATCAAACTGTGCAAATCCTTTGACCTAGCAGTGCCATTACTGAGTTTGTATCTCAAGGAAATAAAGTAGGGAAAAAGACCTCACATGTGCAAAAATGTGTATAGCAGTTATTTTTGTAATAGCAAAAAATTGAAAAATGAGGAGATGCCAAACAATTGGGGAATGGCTGAATAAGTTGTAGTATATGAAGATAATGGAATAGTACTCTTCTATAAAAAGTGATGAACAAGCTGATTTTAGAAAGCCCTGAAAAGATTTACATGAACTGATGTGAGTGAAACAAGCAGAACCATCTCTAATCAGAACTATGGAGACTGAATGTAAATCAACACATACTATGTTCGCTTTTTTTTTTCTCTCTCATGGTTTTTCCCTTTTGTTCTGATGTTTCTCTCCCAAGAAAATTCATCAAGTATGTATTTAAAAAGCTAATATACATGTATAATCAGAAAAAAAAAAAACAATAATATAGGATATATAGTAAAATTCCAGATCTCCAAAGTCAGGCAGAAAATGGTAAGCAGCCAGAGCTACAATTAAGATAACACAAAATTTAGCAGCTTCTATATTAAATAAGATATTCTGGAGGTCAAAAGGGCTAGGATTAATTTACCCAGGAAAAAAATGAGTATAATTATTTAGAGGAAAATGGATATTTAATGAATAGGGGACTTTTTAGTATTCTTGGTGAAAAGAGCAGAGCTGAATAGTAAACAAAATGATTTTCATGTAAGACTCAAGAAAAACATAAAAAGGTAAATAGGAAAGGATCATCTTAAAGGACCAAATAAGGTTCAACTGCTTACATTCCTTCATGGCATGATGTTTCTCAGTATTTGTGCTGTTAGAAGGAGTATAGATAGACAGAAGGCACAGATCTGATTAGAATACCATGGGTCGGTATCTAAAAAAAAAATAAAGTAAGTACTTGTTTTGGCAGAACAAATACTAAAAAATAAAAGAATTCTTTAGAACTTTCAAGTTACTCTTTGGGACAGAAGAAGCTCTTTTTCCTTCAGTGTCCTGAAGATAGATGTCAGTCTTCTCTGTCCTCATAGTAAATTTCTATGGTGGAATTCTTTCTACTTTGGAAGATCATTTTTTAAAAATAAGATGCATTAATGTAAGCACCTCTTATACTAGGGTGGGGTGAATGATACCTGGCCTCACTTCTCTACCCTCTGACCAGGAACCCCAGACTAAGAGCTCTACCTTCCAGCTCTACTTTCTTGATACAGTATATATGGTTAAAAGCAGAATTAACGAACTAAACTTGATAAAGTATATACACTTTCTTGATTTGATATGTATATATTTACATATATATACTTTTTTGATTATATATGCATATATATATATATATATACATACATATACATACATATATGTATATGTACTTTGATTGTACTTTGATTTAGTAATTTGTTACATATTTTGAATTCTCCTTTATGTTCTTCTGGGCACATGACAATGTTCTCTTTTGTTTTGTATTCTTTCTCTATTTTTCATTTTTCTTATTCTGGTTTTTTTTTTAGGGAAATAAATTAAAAAAAAAAAAAAAAAAAAGAAATGATGAGCAGAATTATCCCCAGAAAAACCCAGAAAGACTTCCATGAACTTTGCATGAAATGGGTACTAGACCCCTTCCCAAACTGAACTAATCAGAGACATCTTCAGTTACAAAGAGAAAACGTTTATTTAGTCCCTGCAGTGAGAGGCCCAGATACACACAACTAGGACCCATTCCAGTTCCCACCATGTGCTTGTAGAACCAGACCAGCTTCTGGTTTTTGGGGGTTTAAAAAGCAAACTACCTGAGCCTTTTCATTGGATGGACTAAAAGGACCTAATTATCCTTGACCAATGCTGTCTGCTTCCTGTGGATCATGTTGATGCTATTCTAGTGGCAGTGCGGAGAGTTGTAGGAATCCCCTTTTTTGGTCAGAGGTGCAGGTCCAATGTAAAAAAATTCATGAATTTGAAATATTAGTGGCAAAAAAACAAGTTTTATTGGCACTGAGGAGTCAGCTTTGCTAGGAAGGCAGACTTCTGAGTGACAAGAGGTCCTAGCAGAGAAATCCTGGCAGAGAAATTAAAAGGGTTATCACTGAGAAGAGAATGTCTTCACAGCGGGCAAGAGTCCTGGTAGGCAGCTATGCCAAAAGGAGAGGTTCCTTGACAAAAGCGTAATTCCTACTCTGGACTTCTGCAAAAGATATGGAGTTTAGAATTATCCTTTCTAGAAGGACTTTTCTGTAACCAATTCTTCCTTCTGAAGAGTGGAGTGAGAGATTGGAGGGGGAAGCTGCTTACTCTTGGCTGTCCACATAGGAAACAAGGAAGAGTCAAAGGATAGAAGGGTTTCTCAGAAGTACTCATGCTTCAGCCCATCTTCTACATTGCTCTTCTAGTCAAGAAGTAGGTCAAGAATTCTGAGGCTCAGGTGCTCAGTTGAAAAGAAAGCCAATGCCCCCGGGCGTAGATACTTGGAGTTTCAAGCCACTCAATGTCAGATCCAGATCTGCCAATTGAATGAAAATCACTTTGAAGGCTTCCTGGATCCGGCTTCCCAAAAGATCAATGCAGTGAGGGGAAGTAGTGATTTGTGTTAGAAAGGCCCAGTCCAGAAAATATAAATATTCCTTCTCCTAGCCTCTCTAGAGTTTGGGAGACCCTGAATCAAAGGAGACACAATTTCAAAGAGATCATTTTACAGATTAAAGGGGACACAGTCTCGCCCCTCCCCAACATCGCTTCGTGTAACTTCCTGAGGGTCTGACTTGGCTCTGGGAATAGAGATCCTGTGACTTAGTCTCAAACTGAACAATATTTACCCAATCAGTCCCATTCAAAGTGATACAAAATGAAAACATTGTACACAGTAAAAACAATAATGTAACATGATTAACTGAGCATGACTTAAGTATTTTTAGCAATATAGTGATCCAAGACAACTGTGAAGGACTTATGATAAAAATGTTCTCTCTCCCCAGAGAAAGAACTGATGCAATCTGAATTCACACTGAAGCACATTTTTAAAAAATTTTATCTTTCTGGTTTGGTTTTTGGTTCATTTTCCTTTACATCATGACCAATGTGGAAATGTTTTATATAACTACACACACACACACACACACACACACACACACACACACACACACACACACTTTTATGCCTAAATCAAATTGTTTACCTTCTTATTGCACCTCCATCATTCCTCTAAACTCTGAGAACACCCCCTCCCTCCCCTCATGGTCCCTTTAAGCTCTGAGATTCTATTATTCTATAATTTGAATGGACTCGTGAAGAAAAGAAGAGAGCTTGGAAGAGGCAGCCATTTATCAGAGTAAGAGAATGATTTGTTTTTGAGTAAGAAATTCTCTCACTTACCTGGATCACAGGGGTAACAGCACTCTCCATCCACTTTATAAAGTCCTCCATACACTCCAGTGCATGAGCCATAAACATGTTGTGTTCCTTGGGCAAGGAAAAGGAAGGTAATGAGGGCAAGGAAGAGAGAATAATCCACAATGTCAGGAAAAGTGGGCTGTAATCTTGATTTTGTCATTCACTGGCTAGATGACTGGAGACATGTCAGAAATTCAGGATTTCTTCCAGACCTGGATCCTAGGATTTAATCTCTAAGCTCTCTCTCTCTAACTAGCTTGTAACTCCCAATCTTATAAAGGCTAGAGGGGGAGGGGAGAAAGAAAAGCCCTACTCCTACTGTTTCCAGTCACTCCACTTATACACACGCATAGAACAGTGTCCCATCATGCAACTCCCAAGACTTACATTAGAGTCTTTCTAACTTTGAGCCGAGTTCTGTTATGCCACAGTTCTTTTTCATTATCCTGACTCAGTCTCCCTAAATTGTCCTGCCTCAGTTTCCCTGAATTGTGACCTAATTGTTCTGGTCAATCCTGCAACCACTTCTCCCTCTTAATCATCAGAATATTTGAATATCAGAATGCCTCTCCCCAATCCCATCTATCAGAATGTCAGATACTGTCTTATCAAGATGCCTCTCCCCATTTCCAGGATTTCTCCCCCCATTATGTCATCCTCATCTTCTGTGGTTCCCCTCAACCTGTCAGAACCGGATTGTCAAAGTCCCTACTTTCAGCACCCTGACTCCATCTCTGCCTCTGTCTACCCCCTGTGTCTGAGCCACATGTATATATGTCATTGAGAACTCACATTGTTTGCTGGATTCTTGGAGATGATAATCTCATTCAGCCCTGGGACCAAGCCATAGATCCATTTGGTCCCAGTAAATCTCTCCCTTTTAAATAAGATATTAAATACTTTCTAATTTCTATCTTGCCTCAGTTTCTCCAGCATTACAGTTCTCTACTTGCTTCTTTGGAGGACATAGATGCATATCTATGTGTGTGTATGTAGGTGTGTGTATATGTGTGTGTATATGTGTGTAAATGTAAACATGCATTTACATGCATATCTCGAGCAATAAATTAAAAGTGATGGCTAATTAACCAAGCAAAACTAGCCAGCTACAATCAAATGAATAGGTCCCTATATAAAAAACAACTGAATTATAAGTACCAATATCTACCACAATTAACAAGCCTTGCCATAGCATAAATATGACATAAAACATATGAACATAACAGAAAATAAAAACTATTTTAAACATGTAGTTATTTACATACACATCAATAGAAATGCAATTTCATCCAAGGCAGTTTTCACAAAATGTCTCCCTTGTCACCTAGACAAATACAACTATATAACATTGATAACTGTATCTTCAGATTACTGATCACCTCACACCTTACTGTAGTGACTGATCAGATAGGCATCCTCTGATCACTGACTGATCTCTGTGCTTTACAATGGTACTAGAAGTTGGGATGGGCTGACTCCAGAATTATGCTAAACTTGTTTCTACATCTGAGTTGGCCACCATTCCAGGTTGGCTGGCAGTGCACTCAAGCCTGGAGGTTCAAGCTATAATCTCTGTGTTTCTTTGGGCATGAACAGAGTGGCTCCTAGTTTAATTCTCCTGGCCTGTAGTAATCCTTGTGGTTTTCTTTACATTTTCAGTGTCTATATTTGAATCATCAAGTCTGTACAACTGATGGTCTCTTTTTCTCAATTCTCTCACCACAAACACACCCTCTCAACTCTCTCCACCTACTCATTGGAAACTCCAACTGACTCTCCTATGGGCAATAGGTGGCTGTGATAAATAGTCCTTATAGAGTCCTGTCCCCCACCACCCCAATTCTATGGGGCTATTTTATAAACTGACAAAATTATCTAGTCTCTCACTAACCTTGTATGAGTTAGCTTTGCTAACATCTCAGTCCCTAGACTGGGAAAGCAGTCTTTGTCTCCTTTAGATAGAGGAATCTGATAGTGTACACAGAAGGTGTTCAATAAAAGTTGATTGAGTGAGTGACTGACAGTATTCACTAGGCAAGTACAAGACTGAAAGGTATTGGCTGCCTAGCAGACAATCTAGGGTGTCTTGTGGCAAGGTGTCCTGGTCTCCATAAGCCTTGTGTTCAAAGTTCAGGAACCAACCCAACTCCATATTTTTCTATTTTTCTTAGGGCCCACGGGATGATATCACTTTATCCCTAAAGAGGGCTTGACTGCCTCTTTTGTCATTTCTGGATGTGCTCAATCTTAGCCATTCTCCTTAGGCTGCTAAAGAATCATACAGAACATCTTAACTCTGTTCTGCTGCTCTGCTCTTTAGCAGAA
>MU176901.1:592125-633969 GCA_016696395.1 Antechinus stuartii
ATACAGAACATCTTAACTCTGTTCTGCTGCTCTGCTCTTTAGCAGAAAATTCTCAGTTTTCAAGTCAGGGAGGAAGGAGAAAATCAGTGGCTATGTCAGGTTTTAAAATGGCAAGTTTAAGTTCTCTGGGCTGCGGGAACAAATTAAAAAGCCTACTCTAAGCTAAGCAATCCCATGTAAGATGTGGCTGTCTGGAGAGGAGAAACAAGGGGAACTCTGAGAGGGGAAGCCCTTGTAATCTAGCAGATGCCTTGCAGCCCATCACATACCTCACTGAATGATTATAAGTTTTATTTATTTAATTATAAAATTGTAATTATAATTATAAGCAAGGTCTTAGTTCTGAAAATGTTATGACTGAGAAGATGGGAAAGGTGCCTCTCAAACACACAGTCATCACTACTTTTTTTTTTGTGGGCTAAGGCAATTGGGGTTAAGTGACTTGCCCAGAATCACACAGCTAGGAAGTATTAAGTGTCTGAAACCAGATTTGAACTCAGGGTCTCCTGACCTCAGGGCCAGTGCTCTATCCACTGCACTCCCTAGCTCTCTCGCTCATCAGTACTTCTTTGGCCTGCTCAGTGCCTGACACCACAGCTCAAAATACAAGTCATTCCCCAGAGACATAGTTGATCTCCCAGAAGAAATCATTCAGATACCTGGATTCCTCCAATATGCCGTTCTGCCACCTAAAGGTCTCTCTCACGTGCTTTACTTCCTGTCAAACCCACCAGCCACAGGATAAGAGAGAAACTTACCACCAGCTGGAGTTTGTGCCGAATCAGTCAAACTAGGAACTTGTCAGAAAAGGGGACTGATCAAAGGATATGAACAGACAATTCTCAGATGAAGAAATTGAAACTATTTATAGACATATGAAAATATGCTCCAAATCATTATTAATCAGAGAAATGCAAATTAAGACAACTCTGAGATACCACTACACACCTGTCAGATTCGCTAGAATGACAGGGAAAGATAATGGGGAATGTTGGAGGGGATGTGGGAAAACAGGGACACTGATACATTGTTGGTGGAATTGTGAACACATCCAGCCATTCTGGAGAGCAATTTGGAACTATGCTCAAAAAGTTATCAAACTGTGCATACCCTTTGATCCAGCAGTGTTTCTACTGGGCTTATACCAGAAAGAGATACTAAAGAAAGGAAAGGGACCTGTATGTGCCAAAATGTTTATGGCAGCCCTGTTTGTAGTGGCTAGAAGCTGGAAAATGAAAGGATGTCCATCAATTGGAGAATGGTTGAGTAAATTGTGGTATATGAATGTTATGGAATATTATTGTTCTGTAAGGAATGACCAGCAGGATGAATACAGAGAGGACTGGCGAGACTTACATGAACTGATGCTGAGTGAAATGAGCAGAATCAGGAGATCATTATATACCTCAACAACGATACTGTTTGAGGATGTATTCTGATGGAAGTGGACCTCTTCGATAAAGAGAGCCTTAATTAATCAAAGATGGACAGAAGCAGATACACCCAGAGAAAAAAAAACACTGGGAAATGAATAGAAACTGCTTGCATTTTTGTTTTTCTTCCCGGGTTATTTATACCTTCTGAATTCAATTCTCCCTGTGCAACAAGAAAACTGTTCGGTTCTGCACACATATATTGTATCTAGGATATACTGCAACCCATTCAACATGTAAAGGACTCTTGCCATCTGGGGGAAGGGGTGGAGGGAGGGAGGGGAAAAATCAGAACAGAAGTGAATGCAAGGGATAATGCTGTAAAAAATTACCCTGGCATGTGTTCTATCAATAAAAAGTTATTTTAAAAAATTTAAAAAAAAAAAAAAAAAGAAAGAAAAGGGGACTGATACATGACAAAAATCTGCACTGAATCAAAATTTTTCTTGAATTATCTGTTATATCTAGGGCTCTGTGCTGGGCTCTGGAGTGATACTTAGATAAGCTGGTGGCCATTCTTTAAGGAACCTATATTCCACAGGAAAAATGCAACTTAACTCTAAATTAAGTCCATGGAAAATAATACAAGGTCATTTCAAGAGGAAGAGAAGACGAATGACTGGGAGGATCAGAGAAGGACATGCAGCCATAAAGGGAGTGCTTTGTATGCCCTTGTGCCACAGCAGGGAGTCAGAGGATGGAATACCATGAACTGGGGAATAGAAAGTTGGCCGGTTGGCTGAAATGGAGGAGTAGTGGTAGGCAGTAATGACTTTCAAGTGCTAGGCTTTCAGTATTATTGTAGAGGCAATAGGAGCACCAGTATTTTGTTTTTTTGAATAGGGGTGTGATACAACCAGAAAGTTTTTTAGGAATGTCAGTCTATCAGCTGGACAAGTAAGGAAACTGAGGCAGACAGGATCAAATGATTTGCCCAGGTTCACCCTTCTTGATGTTCATTTTGTGACTCCTAGTAACTAGCACAGCCCTGTTCACAGAATATAGCGCTTCATAATGTTTGAATTGATGGAACAACTGAATCAATCCAAAAACAAAGCAAACAAACAAATATTCAGTAAGATGTGCTTAGTAAGAGATCTGAAGGAGCTGCTGGTCAGGAGAATACGCAGACAAATTAATTGGAAAACCTCCAGCCTGAGAGTCAGGAGATCATGATTCAGAAGATGTATGTATGTGTGTGTATATGCGTGTGCATGTGTGTGTGTGTGTGTGTGTGTGTGTGTGTGTGTTTTAAATAAGGTTTTTGTTTCTCTTTTTTATTGCAGAGGGGCTAAGATGGAAGGGAGAGGAAATTTTTTTTTTTTTTTTTTTGTTAATTGAGAAAATTATTTTTAACATGTAAAATTGGATGGAGCAGCTGAGGTGAATGAGGGCAGGCAAGAACTGGCATTAGTTTAAGAGTAGGATGACATTGGGACTAGTCCTTCAGCCCTGTTCCACTTCTGCCACTTCTACATCCCAATCTTATTCTACCCTTACCCCGGTCTGCCATCCTACCTTATCACTGTCATACATACATGGAAGTTACAAAGAGAAAGCAAGGGAAGAGAAACTTAGATTCAGAATTGGTTGGATGGTTACCCTCAAAGATTAGCCATTCAAAGAGAAGGCCTTTGACTGAGAAGGGAACATTACAAATTAATATTAATTAAATGATTTAGCATAAACATTATTTTTCCTCACCTGCTAGATAACCTAGGTAGACAATATCTTTTTGGATTCTGTCATCCAATGTGGCTATTCATCCCATTTCTGTGTGATCTGCAAAATTGAAAAGCAGCCTCTACTATCAAGAAGCACACAAGCGGGGCCAGGCTGGGGGTTAGGCGGAGGGTGCTGGGAGGCCATGGTTTGCCCTGCAGTGGAATGGGCCAGAAAGGACAAGATCCCCGGGCTCCACCCTAATGGTACATCCCTCTTCTCAGGCTCCAGGACAGGGCCCAGGCCAGTCTGAAGCCGCAAAAACCAGATCCCAAAGAAGCAGTCACCCAGAAAAAACCAAGCCACGGTCAAGAGCAAAGTCACCAAGTCAGCTCTAGAGGAGTTCCAGAAGTGGCAGAGGCAGGACCACCTGCAAGAGAACCTTAAGTTCATGAAAAAGAAGCTAGTGGCAGTGGACCCGAAGATCACCACAAACATCCTTCTCCAAAACCAAGGCAGGAAAGCCAAGGACTGACCAGTCACCAAGCTGAAGAAGGAGAAACCCCAGGGCACAGTGTTCACTAAGGAAGACTTCCTCAAGTTCTAAGAAGAATATTTTGGGAATTCTTGGACCAAGTGACAGAAGGAGGAGCCCTGAGTCTGAATGGAAGACCATATGGGACCAGTATCCTTTTTTGGAACAGGATGGTCCTTGGGCCTGTGGGACCGATGGATGTTCAGAGACATGGAGGGGATGGTTTCCCCCCTCTCCCCACTCCCAGCTTTGGGAGCCTGGCTTCTTCCCCATTCCATACCCTGCCAACCTGGTTCCTGCCTTGTGGGCTGCTGTTTGAGATTCAGCCATCAGATGGCGCTGCCGTGGTCCCAGCCTGAGGGGCTGAAGGCACCACACAGACTCTCCTATTTTGTTACTAGAAAACCTAGTGGTCTGGTCTAGTATTTTAAATAGTGTAAAGCAATATTGAATAAAATTACTGACACAGAGTTGTTTCTTTATTTTTTTTTATTTTTGATCAAAACTATTTTAACTTAAACTTTGTCTGATGTAATGGGCTGAGGCTCGAGTTGATGCACTGAGATCCCAAGCACGTGAGGTTAACTAGTAATTGGACCATACTCTATTAATATATATGCTTGGAGAAAGAATGGCCCCCACCCACTCTTTGTGCAAGTCCTGATGTGTTGTATAGGAAATGATGATTTTGGTGGGTGAAGGCAGTGGGGTGGAGAAGGAAGCGAAAAGAGAGACTGCTGGCTGGCGTCTTGACACAGCTACTCGCATTGCTATCGCGACCCCCCTTCACCTCCGATCTCCCCTTCACCTGCAATCCCCCTTCACCTCTGCTGGCTGACTTCCTGTCGCAGCTGCCCATATTGCTATCACAGAGATCATAGAGAGCTCAACTAGAGCCTCAGCCCATTACAGTCTGAGATCACAATTATTAGGTATGCTTTTTTTACATACTAAATTCTTCTCCTGACCTTTATCTTATTTTTCTGTGTCTCTCACATTTTTATCAAGTTTCCTGAAAGCAATATATTATTGAATTCAATTTTTTAATCTGCTATTTTCATTTCTGGATAAATTTGTCTCATTCACATTCTAAGCTACAATTACTTGTTGTGTATTTCCCTCATGATACTTTCTATTTTCCTTCATTATCTTTCTCACTTGTCCCTTCTTAATGTTCTACATTACTTCTATTCATTACCTTGCCTTCCTATTCCTTAATTTACTCACTCTTGTAAGAGTCTCTTCGTTATCTTCTTGTCGCACACACTTCCCTTGATATCTCATTTATTTCTGAATTTAGAAGGCATTCATACCTGTTAGCTATATGTTATTCCCTTTTTAAGCCATTCCCAATGAGACCAAAGTCAGTAAGCAATATTTGTAATGAAGATAAGCTAGAAGCCTTCCCCATAAGATCAGGTGCGAAACAAGGATGGTCATTGTCACCAATATTATCCAATAGTTCTTTGGAAGTCCTAATAATAATAGAAGAGAAAGAAATAGAAGGGATCAGACTGGGCAATGAGTTTAAAAAAAAAAAAAAACTATCCATTTTTGAAGATGATCTGATGACATATTTGGAAAATCCTGAAGACTCAACTAAAAAGTTTTTTTAAAACAATAATTTCAGCCAAGCAGCAGAATATTAAAGTAAATCCACATATGTCATCAGAATTTATATATACCACACACAAAACCTTGCCAGACTACCTACTTAAAATAACTCTAGACAGTAAAAAAGTACCTAGGAATACACCTGCCAAAACAAAAACCAGGAATTATATGAACAAAATTATTTAAAAAAAAAAAACTTTTTCTACCAAAAAAAAATTAAATAACTGAATAAATATGTCCAGGAATAGTCAAAACCAGTATAATAAAAATGACAATTTTAACTAATCTATATAATCAATGACATCCCAATTAAATTTCTTTCTTTCTTTCTTTTTTTATTATAGCATTTTATTGACAAAACAAATGCATGGGCAATTTTTCTTTCTTTCATTTTTTAAAATTTAATTTAATTTAATTTTATAATAACTTTATATTGACAAAATCCATGCCAGGGTAATTTTTTTACAACATTATCCCTTGCACTCGCTTCTGTTCCGATTTTTCCCCTCCCTCCCTCCATTCCCTCCCCTAGATGGCAAGCAGTCCTATATTTGTTAGATATGTTGCAGTATATTCTAGATACAATATATGTTTGCAGAACCGAACAGTTCTTTTGTTGCACAGGGAGAATTGGATTCAGAAGGTAAAAATAACCCGTGAAGGAAAACAAAAATGCAAATAGTTCACATTCGATTCCCAGTGTTCTTTCTTTGGGTGTAGCTGCTTCTGTTCATCATTTATCAATTGAAACTGAGTTAGGTCTTATTTGTCAAAGAAATCCACTTCCATCAGAATACATCCTCATACAATATCGTTGTTGAAGTGTATAATGATCTCCTGGTTCTGCTCATTTCACTTAGCATCAGTTCATGTAAGTCTCTCCAAGCCTCTCTGTATTCATTTCTTACAGAACAATAATATTCCATAACATTCATATACCACAATTTACTCAGCCATTCTCCAGTTGATGGGCATCTATTCAATTTCCAGTTTCTAGCCACTACAAACAGGGCTGCCACAAACATTTTGGCACATACAGGTCCCTTTCCCTTCTTTAGTATCTCTTTGGGGTATAAGCCCAATAGAAACACTGCTGGATCAAAGGGTATGCACAGTTTGATAACTTTTTGGGCATAATTCCAGATTGCTCTCCAGAATGGTTGGATTCGTTCACAACTCCACCAACAATGCATTCCCTCCAACATTCATCATTATTTTTTCCTGTCATCTTAGCCAATCTGACAGGTGTGTAGTGGTATCTCAGAGTTGTCTTAATTTGCATTTCTCTGATCAATAATGATTTGGAACACTCTTTCATATGAGTGGTAATAGTTTCAGTTTCATCATCTGAAAATTGTCTGTTCATATCCTTTGACCATTTATCAATTGGAGAATGGCTTGATTTCTTATAAATTTGAGTCAGTTCTCTATATATTTTGGAAATGAGTCCTTTATCAGAACCTTTAATTATGAAGATGTTTTCCCAGTTTGTTGCTTCCCTTCTAATCTTGTTTGCATTAGTTTTGTTTGTACAAAGGCTTTTTAATTTGATATAATCAAAATTTTCTATTTTGTGATCAGTAATGGTCTCTAGTTCATCTTTGGTCACAAATTTCTTTCTCCTCCACAAGTCTGAGAGATAAACTATCCTATGTTCCTCTAATTTATTTATAATCTCATTCTTTATGCCTAGCTTATGGACCCATTTTGATCTTATCTTGGTATATGGTGTTAAGTGTAGGTCCATGCCTAATTTCTGCCATACTAATTTCCAGTTATCCCAGCAGTTTTTATCAAATAATGAATTCTTATCCCAAAAGTTAGGATCTTTGGGTTTGTCAAACACTAGATTGCTATAGTTGATTATTCTGTCTTGTGAACCTAACCTTTTCCACTGATCAACTAATCTATTTCTTAGCCATTACCAAATGCTTTTGGTGACTGCTGCTTTATAATATAATTTTAGATCAGGTACAGCGAGGCCACCTTCATTTGATTTTTTTTTTCATTAATTCCCTTGAGATTCTTGACTTTTTATTGTTCCATATGAATTTTTTGTAGATCACTAAAATATTTTCTTGGAAGTCTGATTGGTATAGCACTAAATAAATAGATTAGTTTAGGGAGTATTGTCATCTTTATTATATTCGCTCAGCCTATCCAAGAGCACTTAATATTTTTCCAATTATTTAAGTCTGACTTTATTTGTGTGGAAAGTTTTTTGTAATTTTGCTCATATAATTCCTGACTTTCCTTTGGTAGATAGACTCCCAAATATTTTATGCTATCAACAGTTATTTTGAATGGAATTTCTCTTTGTATCTCTTGCTGTTGGACTTTGTTGGTGATGTATAAAAATGCTGAGGATTTATGGGTATTTATTTTGTATCCTGCTACTTTGCTAAAATTATGAATTATTTCTAATAGCTTTTTAGTAGAATCTCTGGGGTTCTCTAGATATACCATCATATCATCTGCAAAGAGTGATAGTTTGGTTTCCTCATTGCCTACTCTAATTCCTTTAATCTCTTTCTCGACTTTTATTGCAGAGGCTAGTGTTTCTAATACTATATTGAATAATAATGGTGATAGTGGGCAACCTTGCTTCACTCCAGATCTTACTGGGAAAGGTTCCAGTTTTTCCCCATTGCATATGATGCTTACTGAAGGTTTTAAATATATGCTCCTGACTATTTTAAGGAAAAGTCCATTTATTCCTATGTTCTCAAGTGTTTTTATTAGGAATGGATGTTGGATTTTATCAAATGCTTTTTTTCTGCATCTATTGAGATGATCATATGGTTTTTGTTTGGTTGGTTGTTGATATAGTCAATTATGCTAATAGTTTTCCTAATATTGAACCAGCCCTGCATTCCTGATATAAATCTTATTTGGTCATAGTGTATTATCCTGGGGATGATTTTCTGTAATCTTTTTGATAATATTTTATTTAAGATTTTAGCATCAATATTCATTAGGGAGATTGGTCTATAATTTTCTTTCTTTGTTTTCAACCTAGCTGGTTTAGGTATCAGTACCATGTCTGTGTCATAGAAGGAGTTTGGTAGGACTCCTTCAATCCCTATTTTTTTCAAATAGTTTATTTAGCATTGGAGTTAATTGTTCTTTAAATGTTTGATAGAATTCACATGTAAATCCATCTGGTCCTGGGGATTTTTTCTTAGGGAGTTGGTTGATAGTTTGTTCTATTTCTTTTTCTGAGATGGGATTGTTTAGGATATTTACTTCTTCCTCTGTTAGTTTGGGCAAGCTATATTTTTGGAGGTATTCTTCTATTTCATTTAAGTTGTCGAATTTATTGGCATAAAGTTGGGCAAAGTAATTCCTAATTATTGCTCTAATTTCCTCTTTGTTATTGGTGAGTTCTCCCTTTTCATTTTTAAGACTAACAATTTGATTTTCCTCTTTCCTTTTTTTAATCAGATTTACTAAAGATTTGTCTATTTTGTTAGTTTTTTTCATAGAACCAACTCTTAGTTTTATTAATTAATTCAATAGTTTTTTTTTTTTTTTTTACTTTCAATTTTATTGATCTCTCCTTTTATTTTTAGAATTTCAAGTTTAATGTCTGACTTGGGGTTTTTAACTTGTTCCTTTTCTAGCATTTTTAGTTGCAAGCCCAATTCACTGAACTTCTCTTTCTCTATTTTATACAAATAGGCCTCTAGAGATATGAAATTTCCCCTTATTACCACTTTGACTGCATCCCGTACATTTTTGTATGATGTCTCATTATTATCGTTTTCTTGGGTGAAATTATTATGTCTATGATTTGCTGTTTCACCCAATCATTCTTTAGTATGAGATTATTTAGTTTCCAATTATTTTTTGGTCTCCTTTCCCCTGGCTTTTTGTTGAATGTAATTTTCATTGCATTGTGGTCTGAAAAGGATGCATTTACTATTTCTGCCTTACTGCATTTGAGTTTGAAGTTTTTATGTCTTAATTTATGGTCAATTTTTATATAGGTTCCATGAACTGCTGAAAAGAAAGTGTACTCCTTTCTGTCTCCATTACATTTTCTCCAGAGATCTGTCATATCTAATTTTTCTAGTATTCTATTTACCTCTTTGACTTCTTTCTTATTTATTTTGTGGTTTGATTTATCTAATTCTGAGAGTGCAAGGTTGAGATCTCCCACCATTATAGTTTTGCTGTCTATTTCTTCTTGCAGTTCTTTTAATTTCTCTTTTAAGAATTTAGATGCTATACCACTTGATGCATATATGTTTAATATTGATATTGCTTCATTATTCATGCTACCCTTTAGCAAGATATAGTGCCTTTCCTTATCTCTTTTAATTAGATCAACTTTTGCTTTAGCTTGATCTGAGAACAGGATGGCTACCCCTGCTTTTTTGACTTCACCTGAAGCATAGTAGATTTTGCTCCAACCTTTTACCTTTAACCTGCATGTATCTCCCTGTTGCATGGGCAATTTTTCAACACTGACCCCTGCAAAAACTTCCATTCCAACTTTTCCTCTCCTTTTCTCCTCCCCCCACCCGACGTCAGGCAATCCCATACATATTAAACATGTTAAAGTATATGTTAAATACAACATCTGTGTACAACTTTAGAAAGTTGTCTTGTTGCACAAGAAAAATCAGCCAATTAAATTTCTAAAGCTTATTTTACTGAGTTAGAAAAAATGATAGTAAAATCCATTTAGAAGGACAAAGTGCCAAGTATATTCTGGGAAGATGGCAGATTACATCAGAAAATCCAGAGCTCTCCAGATTTCACCCACAAAAAAGGCAAAATTATACCTTAGGGAAAAATGTGGAGCCATAATAACAAATAAAAGTTGGGACAGAACAAGTGGTTGCCAATGACAACTGGAGAAGATCCAAAGAAAGAAACCAGGACTGAGATTTGGCTCCTGAGAAGTGTAAATACTTTCAAGCTAATTCCCTTTGAAAACAAGGGAGGGAAGGTAACTATATGGCAGTCAACATCAAAGATGAAGAAGATTGAGAGAACCTGTGCTGATAAGGAACGCCCATTTGTGTTGGGAAGTCTTGGGCTGGGGTAAGAATGAATCAGCACATACTCAATGAGTGCAGAAGCAGTGGGGCAAGGATGCTGCTGGCTGTGAGTTCTTACAGAAGGGGGGAGTTTTTGGTTTCAAGTCTGGGCAGAAGGAAAAACTAAATGAAGACTTGAGACAGGAGTCACCAACCCTTAAATCCCAGAACAACAGGCAACTATACCAACAACGTGCTACAAATTAAAAAAAAAAAAATTAGCAGGCAAAAGAGAAAGAACCCAACCATAGAAAGTTACTATGGGAATAAGGAAGATCGGGTTCATCCTCAGAGGAAGATACTGAAATTTAAAAAGTCTCTCTTATCCCAAAGAGTAATATTAAATGGTCACTTGCCCAAAAAGAACTCATAAAACTACATTATATATCAGCCACATTGATTCATATTGTTTTAGGTTATTTAAAATAACTAGATAGTATAAAGTTGGAATATTTCTGTGCTGTAGGAAACAATGATTTGATTCAATGGTTCTCAAACTCTTTATCTCAGTATCTTTACGGTATTAACAACTATTGAGAATATGTCCAAAGACTTTTTGTTTATATTTGTTACATAATAGATATTGATCATAAATAGGAAAAAATAACTAAATTTGAATTTGTAGACCCTCTGAAAGGATTTCAGAGACCCTCCAGGATTCACTGCACCACACTTTGCGAACCACTGATTTGATGGATTTAGAAAAGCATGGAAAGACTTGGACTTCTGTTGGATGATGTTATCCACCTTCAGAGAAATAGAGGATAAATCAGTGTGATGTAGTCGTAATAGATGTATTTGAATGTTAATACGTGTATGATTATGATTATAAATGTCTATGTGTAGATATGCGTATATATATTTGCGTATCATATGTAATACATATATCTACATACATAAACATATCTATACATACACACAGACATACACACACCTATGCTTAATTGCAGCCTTTTTGGGGAAGATGGGAGGAGGAATGGAGAAAAAAAATAAATTACTACACAAACATACATATACATATATATGCATAAAAAATACAAAATAAACCTTAAGCAAATGACCAGGTATACAGTTACCACTTCATACTAGTCCTTGGGAAGCTGACTCTGTTCTGTCCAGGCACATACTCATAGTTACTCTGACCTCTCAGAACCCTGATTCTGTTGCCTCCCCTACAAAGTTCTGCTTTGCAATAGCAGCTAATCAAAACTGAATGTTGGAGGTGAAACTTTTAGCCTCTCTTAGATATCACATGTCATATGAAATGCCTTTTTAAAGCTAGGAGGAGATGCAAGTGGGAGATGGCCACCATTGCTAGGGATGAACTTTGTCCCACTGATAGGCAGAGACTATGATTTGGCCTTGAAATTTCACTATACTCCTGACAGAACAATAAAGGTTTCCAACTGTCCTGACTCTTGGACATCTTTCCCCTTAGCTGATCTGATGCTCCTTATTATCTAGTTTCTTGCACAGGAACATTGGTGACTGACCCATCAGGCTCAAGGGGATCATAAATCTTTCCATGGTGGGACACTTCAGCCTGAAACATAAGTGTATATATGGAGAAGCCAATTTAAGGTTGTCCCAAATTTTTCAGGTTTCTCTCTCTCTCTCTCTCTCTCTCTCTCTCTCTCTCTCTCTCTCTCTTTCTCTCTCTGTGTATGTGTGTTTTTTAAACTTCAGTCATCCATATCACAAATTTTTTCATTATGATTTCAATATATTGCAGGCTGGCATAAAAAATGAAGTGGGAATTTGGGGACAGTTTTGTGGATGCCACAGACTATATGCTAAGGCCAACAGATGACACAGAAAAAGTTGCTCTCTCTAGACACTCATGTTCTACTAGGAGATCATTATATACCTCAACAACAATACTGTTTGAGGATGTATTCTGATGGAAGTGGATCTCTTTGATAAAGGGAGCTAATTCAGTTTCAATTAATCAAGGATGGACAGAAGCAGCTACACCCAAAGAAAGAACACTAGGAAATGAATATAAACTGCTTGCATTTTTGTTTTCCTTCCCGGGTTATTTATACCTTCTGAATCCAATTCTCCCTGTGCAACAAGAGAATTGTTCGGTTCTACACACATATATTGTATCTAGGATATACTGTAACCTACAACTCCAATGTAGCATCTTGAAAGCCCAGTTATATAGGATAAGGCATGATAAGATATACAGGGCTTAAACCTATAATTTAACTATGGCAAAGTTATGTAATGGTTGTTGCTAATATCTTTTTGAGAAAGTCATAATGGTTATGGGGTTGACTTGAAATCAACTTTTTGGGGGTTCAATTCCTTCCTTTCTTGTCTTAAGATTTAATGAATACTGGTTGCTCAAATGTGTGGTATGGGGGAGGGTAACCATAAAGTCATTCAATATTAGTGGTAGTTAGTTCTACGGAGGAAACTTCTTGTTTGGATGCAAAAGCCTCTCAGATAATAAAGATTATTAAAATAACAGCTGTGAGTGAAATGAATGAGCTAATTGAAGATAGTACGTTCCATGTTATATAGGCATCTGGGTAGTCTGAATATCATCGAGGCATTCCTGATAAGCCTAGAAAATGTTGAGGGAAAAAGGTTATGTTAACTCCTACAAATATGATAGAGAAATGGATTTTTGCTCATAGGTCATTTAATATATAATTCCTATGATTGCAAAGACAGTCCCCATAGACAGCACATAATGGAAATGGGCTATGGCATAGTATGTGTCATGGAGGACGATATCTAGTAAAGGACTGTTTGCCATCTGGAGGAGGGGGTGGAGGGAGGGAGGGGAAAAATCAGAACAGAAGTGAGTTCAAGGGATAATGCTGTAAAAAATTAGCCTGGCATGGGTTCTGTCAATAAAAGGTTACTTAAAAAGAAAAAGAAAAAGAAAGTCATGTTGTATTCTGCATCTAGGATGTAAGAAGCCATATGGGCCCTTACCTTAGATCATTAAATCCCATGCAACGTAATTTTATCTTTATTTTGAACTCTTTCCTAGTGGGTTCTTTCCTAAATGCTTCATTTGATTCCTCTGGCCAGCTCCTATGGCCAGCTTTCCCTGATTAGAATTGGGACATCTTATAAATCTTCATAGTATGGGAAGTAAAGGTGTCTGCCCTAACAGATCAGGCATCAGACCTTTGACCTTTGTCTACAATAAAGACAATTGTAAAGACATCTGTTTCATTTCTAGGGTGATGTAAGAATCCCCACAAGGCTTCTTGCTCAGAGCTAAATACCCATTCCTGGGAGCATTGTACTGGGTGAATTTCTCTCACTCTGCCTAGGATTCACCTTCTAGTACCTTTGACACTGGATTGTCTCCTTCTACAGCATTGTTCTTATGTGGCTCTATTCTATATTGTAGCTTTCCTCCTTTCTGGGAAGGCATCTGTGATCAAATTGTATCCATTTCCAGGGAATCACTTTGCTGAAGTTCCTCTCTAACTAAAACTGTCACTCCATTACCATCAGAGGTTTGTTTTCTTGCCCATTATACTTCTATTGGCATCTATCCAATAGATAGATTGCCTGGTACCACAGACATCTTTGGCACATTGTGCTCATCTCTATGGAACCTCTCAGCAGAATTAGCCATAGAACTGGCTCCAAATGCATGTTGGTTCACTTGCCTTTGTGGTATTGCAAAATCATAGGGTGCTGGACACACTCATTGTCCAGAGAGGGGCACTTGCACCATCATTGGGAGAGAATGTTTCTATATGAGCCAATCCTCTCACATAGAGAAAGACCATAGTTCTTTAAACAAATAGATTGCCTGGAAATTTCAGCAGAATTTTCCATTCTTCTCTTCCTAGTATGATATTCCTCTTCTTAATTTGCCTTGCTATCTACCTTGGCATTCATGTTGCAACTCATTTACTCTTATATAAAATCAAAATCATGTCTCAATTGAATGTTCTCCATCAATCTTCAGGGTCATCCTGACCTTTGGTTGAAAGGAGGGAATTTAAAAATTATTAGGATTTTCATATCTATCTGATATGTGTAATGAATATGCTAATAGTTGAAATTATTCAGAGTTGTCTTTTCTGGCTTGGGAGTCCGAAACTCACAATGCAGCTTAAGGTTGGAGAATATGGGAGCTGTTGGAATACACAGGAGCCACCTGACAGTGGCTGCTGGAGATCCAACCCTGAATGGATCTCCTCTTATGAGAGGATGATACAAGGAGACTGAGAGGCCATTGCATTGTTTGACTCTCTCCTTCTCCTTCTGCCTCCAATTTATCTCATTCCTAGTCTGCAACACCTGTATCAGCAAACGCTGCCTTGCAGCTCCTTCATATGTTATGATTTACAGCTGTGGAGGTTCTCAGGGAATTGACCTGTCCCTTAACAGCTTAACATTATCAATCACTCTCATAATGACTACGTTCTTGTGCTGTACTGTACCCATGTATAATAAGTGAAGCAAAGTGAAAATTACAGAAAACTATTCCCATCATAGAACTGTGGTTCTATGCCCTAGGGAGGTGGAGAAAGACACCATAATTAAAAAAAAAATCTCTCATGGATCTATTTTCTAGGTCAGTTATTTTTCCAATAAGACATTGGAAAAACATTTCTCTCCCCCTCCCCCAATTTTTTCATTCTTTTGGACTATGCTCAAAAAGTTATCAAACTGTACATAACCTTTGATCCAGCAGTGTTACTACTGGGCTTGTATCCCAAAGAGATCTTAAAGGAGGGAAAGGGACCCACACTTAAAAAAATGTTTGTGGCAGCCCTTTTTGTGGTAGCAAGAAACTAGAAACTGAGTGGATGCCCATCAATTGGAGAATGGCTGAATAAATCATGGTTTATTTATGTTATGGAATATTGTCGTTCTGTAAGAAATGACCAGCAGGATGATTTCAGAAAGGTGTGGAGAGACTTACATGAACTGATGCTGAATGAAATGAAGAGAACCAGGAGATCATTATACATGGTAACAACAAGACCATACAATAATCAATTCTGATGGATATGGCTCTCTTCAACAATGACAGGATTCAGATCAGTTCCAATGATCTTGTGATGAAGGGAGCCATATACACCCAGAGAGAGGACTGCAAGAGCTGAGTGTGTTTCACAACATAGTATTCTCACTCCTTTTGTTGTTGTTTGATTACATTTTGTTTTCTTTCCCAGTTTTTTTTTCCCTTATTGATCCAATTTTTCTTATGCAGCATGATAACTATATGAATATGTATACATATATTGGATTTAACAAATTTTTAACATACTTAACATGTATTAGACTACCTGCCATCTAGGGGAGGAGGTGGGAGAGGAAAGAAGGGATAATTTGGAACAGAAGGCTTTGCAAGGGTGAAAATTGAAAAATTAACCATGCATATGTTTTATAAATAAAAAGCTTTAGTAAAAAAAACAAATGAAGTAGGGCTCTGTTTCCAGATGGAATGTATAATGTCCTAAGCTTCAGGGGTTTTTGGAAATCTTTCTCAGGATCTGTATTGTGAGCCAGCACTGCTACCCAGATCTGAGTATGGACAAAGCCACTGAGTCCTGCCACAGTGCCATGAAAGAGGCCCTAGCAAACTCCCTCTGACCACTGTTCCAGCCCCCTACCTGAACTGTGATCTCAGGAAGGAGCCAGTGCTGTTAATGATATTGCTGTGGCTACTATAGCACTGCTTGTGTCCTTGTTGATTCAGTGCCCCCAAAACCTGATCCTGTGCTGGGACTCCCCTCACACCCTAGTCTTGCTGAGTTGTCCTTGGTCTTTGTGAGCTGAGAGACCTGGAGATTATTGCCACTGCTGCCTGTTCCTGGTTTCCTGAGGCCTGGTTTGGGCTGATACAGTCTGCACCATGATTACGCTTCAGATCCACCTCTATGCAACAGACCCCTTCTGCCAATCTTCCAAGGTACCTTGAGCTGACAAATTGTTCTACTCTGTCTTTCTATAGGTTGTGGCCCTCTAACATATGTTTAGAGTCATTATTTAAAGGGAGAACTTGGGCAAGTCTCTACCTTCACTCTACCATCTTGGTTCCACTTCTATTTAAGGTTCTGTTGGTAGAGTGAGAGGAGAGAGTTGCCGTTTTCTTCTCCAGCTCCATTTACAAATGAGGAAATTGAGGCAAGCAGTTACAAATGATTTGCCCAGAGTCACACAGCTAATCAGTATCTGAGGCCAGATTTGAACTGAGGACAATGCATCTATCTGGTTCCAAGCCCAATGTTCTATCTATTGAGCTAACTAGCTGCTTATATGAATTCTCAAATGACCCTTAGTTACCATCCAGCAGTAGAAGTAGCTCATTTCCTTTCTGTTCAGTATTTTGGGTTGTGTTGACATCCCTGGTAATTCTAGAGTCAGTGTCACCCTCACCTGTTTTGTCCCCTTGCCACTTCTCCCCCAGGCAGGAACTTTGACATAGACAGATGGAGTAACTTCCCATCCCAACAGGTGGAGGAACCTTCGTGGTGTATCAGGATGGCAACTACACCTGGGACCTGCCAGGCAACCAGCTCGTGAGTGAGAGTGACATGCCCACCTTGCCAGGCAGAACACCCAGCACCCAAAGGAACCTGGGCAAATAAAAGCCTGGGGGTCAATGGGCTGGACTGGGACTGGTCAGCTGCACCTTGCAATTAATCAACTAATCAACAAGAATTTTTAAAGCACCTACTAAATGCCAGGCCCTATGTTAGGTCCCTGCCCTTGAGGAGTTATATACTAATGGGGGAGGTAGGAAATGGCATGTATACATCTATAAGTGAGGAACATATAAATCAAGAGTTAACGAAGTAGTTCTGGAAGGAAAATTAACAAGTTTCCATTGTTTCTGGTTTACATACTAGACATTTACATACTAAACATTCTGGTTTATATTCAAGGCTGGGATGGGACTGAGCAGCTGTACCAACCAACAAGAGTTTTGGTTTTTTTTGTTTTTTTCCAAGAGGAACTTCTTTAATAATGATGATAATTATGATGATAATAACTCATCTATATAGATCTACAATTTATAAGGTCCTAACTTCCCTGTGAACTAAATAATAAACCTATGAACTAAATAATCCAGGTGTATTTTTCTTCCCAGAATCTACTGATAAATAATAATCAATAAAGGTTTGTTGAGTAAAGTATATTCCTATTGACAGATGAGGAAATCAAGATCTGGAGAATTTCAGTGATTTGTCCAGTGATAAAACTAAAAAATGGAAGAGCTAAGAGTCAAGCTCCAGGTTTTCTAAATCTTTGTTTTGTTTCATTTTTTTTTCTATTACATAATACTTTAAAAGCATTGTGCTTAGAAACATTCAACAAGTGAAGAAATGATCACCTGACAATAATGATTTAGGAAATCAGAGAGCTAACTAAATGATGTCTCCTAAGTTCTTGAAAAAGTAGAGTAAAAAAAAAAAACATTAGGTTATCAAAGGAGGTTTGAGTAAATCTCTATGATGATAGCAATGATAATAACATTATTATTATTATTAACAAAATATTTATCTCATTTATATAGCTGTATAGTTTCCATTTCTGTTACTCTGTAATTCCAAGTTACTATTCATATACCCCATTCTTTGTAAATAACATAAACATAAAACTCATATCCTTTTGTGAATTAGCGGAGAAACAATTAATTAACTCTACCTTTTTATTTTTCATCTCTTATTTTCCTTCTTTTTATTTTATTTATTTTAATTGTTTATTAAAGCTTTTTATTTACAAAGTATATGCATGGGTAATTTTTCCAACATTGACCCTTGCATAATCTTTTGTTCCATATTTTCCCCTCCTTCCTCCCACCTCCTTCCCTAGCTGTCAGGTAGTCCAATACATATTAAATATGTTGAAATACATGTTAGATCTAATGTGTGCATACATATTTATAGTTATCTTGTTGTACAAGAAAAATCAGATCAAGAAGGAAGAAAAAGAAAAACAACAACAACAACAAAAAATTCAAGCATATAACAACAGAGAGAGTGAGAATGCTGTGTAGTGTTCCACACTCTGTTCCCATGGTCCTCTCTCTGAGTCTAGATGGCTCTCTCCATCACTGAATAAGTGGAACTGGCTTGAATCTTCTCAAAGTTGAAGAGTATCATGTCCATCAGAACTTATCATCATATAGTCTCCAACAAGAGTTTTTAAAGCATCTATTATGTGCTAGCTATTATATTAGCTAGCCTTGAGAAGCTGCACTTGAGAAGTTACATTCTAATGGGGGAGACTGTGTATGGATACAAGACTATACAAGATAAATCAAAAGATACAAAGTAGCTCTGGAAAAAAATTAACAAGTTTCCATCATTTCTGGTTTTCCATGCCAGAACTTAGTACAAGGCTGGGAAGAGACTGAGCAGCTGCACCAAACAAGAGTTTTTAAAGTATCTTTTCTGTGCTAGTCATTATATTAGGTCCCCACCCTTAAGAAGTTATGTTTTAAGAGAGGGAGTCTGTGTATGGATACAAGTCTATACAAGAGAAATCAAGAGAAACAGATTAGCTCTAGAAGGAAAATGGACAAGTTTGAATTTGCTTCTGGTTATAATATGCCAGAACTGAGTACAAGGCTGGGAGGGGAATGAGCAGTTGCCCCAAACAACAAGAGTTTTTATAGCATCTACTTATTATGTGCTAACTGTTACATTATGTCAGCTATAACAAGTAGAAAGACAACATGATTTTTAAAAAAATCTCCCCTCCATTTATTTTCAGGATAGAGAAGTTACATTGTAATAGGGGGAGGCAGTGTATATGGATACAAGTATATATAACATAAATCAAGAGATACAAAGTAGCTCTAACTATCAACAAGGGAAAGTATTCTAGGCCCTGCATGAAAAAGCAAAGAAAGCAGAAGATACTGTGAGGAAGAAAAGAGCAGGAATGGTGTAAAAGATCAGGAAAGGCTTCCTGGAGGAGATGGTGATGGAGCTGAGACTTGGAGGAACCTGGAGAAAGTAAGGAGGAAAAGCACTGCAGCTGCAAGTCATTGCCAGGGCAAAGCAGGTCGATTTCTTCTTTTTCTTCTTCTTTTTTTTTTAATTATAGCTTTTTATATACAAAACATATGCATGGGTAATTTTTCAACATTGACCCTTGAAAAACCTTCTATTCCAACTTTTCCCCTCCTTCCCCCCACCCCCTCCCCTAGATGGTAGGTAGTCCCATACATGTTAAATATATCAAAAGTATATGTTAAATAGAATATATGTATACATATTTAAATAGTTATTTTGTTGCACAGGAAAGATCAGATTTAGAAAGAAGGTAAAAAATAACCTGAGAAGAAAAAAACAAAAATGCAAGCAAACAATAACACAAAGAATGTAAATGGTATGTTGTGGTTCACACTCATTTCCCAGTTTTCTTTCTGGGTGTAGCTGGTTCTATTCATTACAGATCAATTAGAACTGGTTTGGATCCTTGTTATGGGCCAGAACTTGAAACAAGGTGCTAAGTCAGTGGAATTGATAGGGACAATAGTTATCTAATTTAGCATGGTACTTAACAGTTCTCTAGTTCAGTACATGTACTTAGTACTTACTATAGTTCTCCAAGATTCACACCTTTAAGAGAGCACATATAAGCTAGGACCCTCAACCAGGATTCAGTTTGGGAGATTCAGAAGCTAGAGAAGATAGGTGGAGCTCAAGCTCTTGGAACCAAGATGGCAGAAGGCCTCTAAGAAAACTACCCGGCCCCCAGGAAAGGAGACAAGATTTGGAAAGAGACAATAAAGGATTTGGACTTTAATACCTGTCTGCATGTGGAGTAATTTCTGAACTGAAATGAAGACTGCCTCCAGAGACCCCACGGAAACCCCAACAAGAGAATATTACATTTTATAGAGAATATTACAGATACTCTCATTGTTGATAAGAGCCATGTCCATCAGAATTGATCATTCCATAATCTTGCTGTTGCAGTGTATAATGATCTCCTAGTTCTGCTCATTTCACTCAGGATCAGTTCATGTAAGTCTCTCCAAGCCTCGCTGTATTCATCCTGCTGGTCATTTCTTATAGAACAATAATATTCCATAACATTCATATGCCACAATTTATTCAGCCATTCTCCAATTGATGGGCATTCACTCAATTTCCAATTTCTGGCCACTACAAAGAGGAATGCCACAAACAGTTTTGCACATATGGATCCCTTTCCCTTCTTTAATTCTTTAATATCTCTTTGGGATATAAGCCCAGTAGTAACACAAAGCAAGCAGATTTTAAGGAACACTATAGGACTGTGCTGGAGGAGAGTAGTTTGAAATATCGAATTCCCATGATCCTTCTTTTTCTCTCTCATACCCACAGGTCAGTGGAATTGATACTCTAGGAGAAAATGTTACAGATAATGGAGGCATATGTTAAGCTTATAAAGTAAGGTGGATTTCATTTCTTCATTCAGCACCTATTGAGTACCTACTGTATACAATAGAGCATGCTGTGTTAAGCTATATTATGAAATTATGTCCTGAGTGCTTGAAGCCTAATGGAAAGATCTTGGGATTTGGAAGAGAAATGGATCACAGAAATCATCTAGTGTAATCTCCTCATTTTGCAGATAGGGAAACTGAGGCAGGGACAAGAAACGATTTGTTTCAGCTAGCAAAGATCGAAGTCATAACTCCAATGAAAGTCCTGTGACTCTAAGCCCAGTGCTCATCCCTGTCAAATTTTAGATATGGAGCCAGAAAGGCCCTTACCTCATTTAGCAGATAAGTAAACTGAGGCCCACAGGAGTCAAGCTACTTGCTCAAGGTCACAGAAATAGTTATCAGAATTTGAACCCAAATCCCTCACCCCTAATCCATTACTAATTCATGCTGCTTCTTCAGTTTATGTGAGCCTGCCCTTTGGTTGGAGAGAACTTCCATTGATAAGATTTTGTCTATAGTGTCCCACACTGGGATACCCAAGTCTAGCTCAAGGAATAGTGGATAAAGCACAAGGCCATGAGTTCAAAACCAGACTCAAACACTGAGTGGCTGTATGACCCCAGGTGAGACACTTAACCTTTATCTACCTTACTTTCCTCATTTGTAATATGGAGATTTTAACAGCTCCTGTCTCTTAGGGTTGTTCTGATGCAAAAATGCAATAACAATTATAAGGCTTTTATCACATGTCTGGCACATATATAAATGTTAAGTATTGTTGTTATCATTATCATAATTGTTATTATCTGTAAAATGGGAATCAGAACACACCTGCCTTTCAGAAGTGTTGTGAGGATCAAGAGAGACAAGTGTTTCTGTAGAGGAGGTGGCTTGTATAAATATTTATAGGGCACTTTATAACTGGCAGCAATTATTATTGTGCTTACACCAGGGCGGGCTGGCCCCATTACAGAAAGACCTTTCACCAGGATGGGCTCCCACACACTCTGGGTAACACCGGGTTTATCAGTTTGTCCCGTTCACAGGCTTACATAGATCAAGAAGGGAGAGAACCCAGACTGCCAGCACTGAATCTCATCCATAAAGAGCCCAGCTGGGACATACATTGTCTGAGTAGGGCAAACTTCTCTTGCCTTCTGCATCCTCATTGCCTATGTAAAAGGGCCTAAAGTTTTCCAGATTTCAGATGGTCTCCACATAGGCTGATCTACAACTAGAGCAGGGTGACTGGGGCTTCTCCCCAAGGAAGTGAAATGTAGTGTCTGAAATACAATCTTCCTCCATAGTGTTGCATCACAAAAACTTAGCACCTAATTAGCAATAGAAACATGTTAAAACAAGAAAGCAGAAGATGGCAAACTTCTTTCCCAACAGCCCACAGCCCTTCTTTCCTGACTTGCTCTGCGACAGGTGCCTACTCATATGCCCTGAGGTCTCAACCTTCCCCTCAGCTGAATTTTCCCAAGTACCAAGATTGCTGGTTACAACTCTCTTCTCTGTTCAAAATATCCTTCATCCAAAGAAAGATATATTCCTCTTTGCTTCAATCAGAAGGAGGATTAACAGGGCAGTATTGTGGTCCAGGCCCTGCTGAAGTGAAAACAACTCTTTATACAAAAGCATAAGAGATTGAGGGATGGAAGGGATCTAGAGGTATACCATTTTATAGATGTGTAGACTGAGGCCCACAGAAGGAAAGGGAGATTTGGCTCAAGTCCTCTAACTGCATTGTAGCATTTGGTCAGGCACATTTATAATAGATATTTTAAATTCTCTGCTTATTAGCTCCTATAATCTTCACCCCCATTCTGCCTCAAAGGCAAAGTGATATTAATTTAAGTTCATTTGCCAAAAAGGCTGAGAGAAGGACAATGACTTTGCCAAAGATTGCTTGGCTAGGGCGTCACAGCTGTCCCATAATTTAGGGGTTAGAACAGATCCCAGCAGCAATCGGGTTCCAGCCATGACTGAAAAGGATGCCCATGATATGCCATGTCCTACGAGTGGTCCCTCAGCCCTATTTTATGGCCACCAGGAAGGAAGAAATCCACAGCCTCTTGAGGCAGCTCCTTGCACTTAAGGGTTGTGGGACTCTTTGACCTCAAAAGCAGACCCTAGGCTGTTCTCCAACTCTGATTTTCTTCAAGAGAAAGATCTCTGCTTCCTTCAAACAGTCCTTACACCACATGGAATTATGTGGTTTCTGATACTTTTCAATGTCCAGTTTCAGAAATTGTTTCCACCCCCATTCTGCTGGTCCCCATATGACTGAGGGACTGAGGCAAAGAAGTCTGAATGCAGGAGCTCTGGCAGGTTGCAAGGGGCTAGATTGGGAACACATTTATTCTGGGGAACAAAAGCCACGGAATTGCAGTCATGGACAGAGGGATTCTACCTGTGCCGGTGTATTCTGCCACAGGGATGTGTGAGCTGTTACCCGGGGGCTCTGAGAACACATGTTCTTTCTGCACAGGTTTGATGCTCTGGTCTGAAAGATCCACAGCTAACCCACTCTGCTACCTGGGTCCTGATTTTGCCACAACCCAAGACACCTCCTGCCTCCCAATCCAGACTTTGTTCCTAAATCACCTTCTTAAGACTCTAGTTGTATGTTTCTCCTTCATTACTATTTACTGAGCTTCCAGCTTGTTGTCATTCTGGTTCAGTTGTGTCTGATTCTTTGTGACCCCATTTGGGGTGTTCCCAACAGAGACACAGGTGCAGTTTGCCATTTTCTAATTCAGCTCATTTTACAGGTAAGGATGTTGGGGTCTCCAGCTAGTGCAGACCTGCTGACGCGGGGAGTCTGAGCATTTACCCAATTATCGTCACCTCTACAATCTTCAGAGACAGATGTCTCTGTCTCCAGTTATGACAGAGTAGTTCTGACACCCTTTTGTAATGGGCTGAGGCTTGAGTTGATGCACTGAGGTCCCAAGCACATGAGGCTAAATAGTAATTGGACCATATTCTATTAATATATAATCTTGGAGAAAGAATGGCCCCCGCCCACTCTTTGTGCAAGTCCTGATGTGTTGTATAGGAAATGACGATTTTGGTGGGTGGAGGCAGGGGAATGGAAAATGAAGGGAAGGAGAGACTTTTTGCTTTTGCCATTGCGACAACCTTTCTGTTTGTTTCTCTTCTTCTTTTTGCTTTTTGCTGAGGCAGTTGGGGTTAAGTGACTTGCCCATGGTCATACAACCAGGAATTGTTAAGTGTCTGAGGCTGGATTTGAACTCAGGTCCTCTTGACTTCAAGGCTGGTGCTTTATCCACTGAGCCATCTCCTCCCATGATATATTGGGATGTGCACCTGAGGAACAAATGCTAGAAGCATGTCTACAAAAGACGATAGAAACACTAAGATACTACAAATTATACATAGCTGAAGAGAAAATTCAAAGACATGCTCCTTTTCAATATTTAGGATATGAAGTATACCCTAAGGTGCTTACAGTACAAAAACTGTCCTTAAGAACAGAGAAGCTAAACACCTTAAATGATTTTCAGAAATTGATAGGAGATATCCAATGGATGCGACCAGTGTTAGGCTTGACTACCTATCAGTTACAACCATTATATGATATTTTAAGGGGAGACAGTGCTTTAAATTCACCACGCCAGCTTACAAAAGAAGCTCAAGAGGCTTTGAGAGAAGTTGAACTTGCTTTATCCAATGTGGTTGAAAGAGTCACTCAAAAACCCCTGGAAATATCAGTTTTTGCCACACAAGAGGCACCCACAGCAGTCCTTCATCAAGGAGACAGTGTGATAGAGTGGGTGAACCTCCCAGCACAACCAGAACAAAGCCTTACTCCTTACCCAGTGCTTGTGGCTAGAATTTTGTTAAAGCCCATTAAGCAAGCAGTACAATTATCTGGGGCAAGACCTGACAAGATATACACCTTTTACACCAATACACAAATTAATGTGTGCTGTGAGACCATCCCAGAGTGGCAAATTTTATTAGCCATGGCTCCAAATTTTACACATGGGTCTCCATTAAAGATAACCAGACTTTTACATAATTGGCAATGGATTCTTGAAGAAAAAGTTTCTAAAGTTCCTCTTAAAGGACCAACTATCTTTACAAATGCGTCCAAACACAATATTTGTGCTGTACTCTCATGACTTAATGATAAAGAGAGTAGTCAGAACTCCTTTTCAGTCCACTCAGCAGAACGAATTATATGCGATCATGTTAGCTCTCACTTATTACCCAGGTGACATAAATATAATATCTGATTCAGCCTATTCAGTAGGTGTGGTACAAAGAATTGCCACAGCCCAAATACAATTTGCAGCTTCTAATATATATCAGCTCTTTAAGGAACTTCAGGAGCAAGTGAGAAAACATCCAGGTAAGATTTATATCTTGCATGTCCACTCACATAGTGGACTCCCAGGCCCTATTTTTGATGGGAATTCAAAGGCAGATAGCCTTTTAACTATGTTAGCCAGTACGCCTTTATTTCAGGAGGCCCAGGAATCCCATTCTAAATACCATCAGGCTGCTCAAGCTTTGCATTTACAATTTGGGATTACAAAAGAGGAAGCTAGGAGCATAGTAAAAAGCTGTACAGCTTGCCTTCCCTTCCACGCTCCTACACTGCCTCCAGGGAAGAACCCTCGTGGTTTGAGACCCAATGAAATCTGGCAAATGGATGTGACCCATTATAAATCTTTCAGTCGTCTGTCTTTTATCCATGTGGTGGTAGACACCTTTTCAGGATTCACTTTTGCCATACCAGCAGCAAAAGAGACAGCCTGAGTGGTCACTGAATTCCTTACGCAAGCATTTGCCATTATGGGAGTGCCACAAGCAATAAAAACAGACAATGGTCCTGCATACACCTCCAAACATTTTGCACACTTTTGTGCACAGTATAAGATTTTACACACCACTGGCATACCCTTTAATCCTCAAGGACAGGCAATAGTAGAGAGGAGAAACAGAGACATTAAGACGCTGCTCCAAAAACAAAAGAAAGGGGGAGTGACTGCTGTTTACATACTCTCCTTCTAGGACTTCTGGCAATCTTTTACAACACAATGTTGATTCATATTGTTTGTTATATCGTTAATTGGGTGAATAATTCATGCTTGTTACACCACATCAAGCCTGCACTGACTGTGGGGAGAGTCATCACTAATAGCCTCTGCGTTGTTGCTATGTGCTTGTGTAATACTTCCCATGCTGATGGGTTTGTGCATAATAAGACCTTTGAGCCCAGAAACCTGCTAGCAACCCCCACTTCCCTTTGGTGCTTTTCATCTCCTTTCCTGAGATGTCAGGGAGAGTGTGATTATCTCCTTTTTAGTGCTTTCACTTCCCTTCCTGGGAAGTCAGAGGGGTCGTGATCACCTCCTTTTCGGTGCTTTCACCTCCTTTCCTGAGAAGTCAGGGAGGATGTGATCACCTCCCCTTGGGGGCTCTGACCTCCCTGAGGAGTCAGGGATGGCATGATCACCTGTGTTCTAAAACAAAAGAAAGCGGGAGATGTAATGGGCTGAGGCTTGAGTTGATGCACTGAGGTCCCAAGCACATGAGGCTAAATAGTAATTGGACCATACTCTATTAATATATAATCTTGGAGAAAGAATGGTCCCCGCCCACTCTTTGTGCAAGTCCTGATGTGTTGTATAGGACATGATGATTTTGGTGGGTAGAGGCAGGAGAGTAGAAAAGGAAGGGAAGGAGAGACTTTTGGGATTGCCATTGCCACGGTTGGCTCAGCTCACATCTCTCTCTGTTAGCTGATTTCCTGTCACAGCTGCCCATATTGCTATCGCAACCTTTCTTGCCTATATTTGCTGTCGCAATCTTTATTCACCTCTTTACTTGAATAAAGACTGAAGATTTTTCCCTTAACCTGAGTTCCTGACTCCGGCTGATTTTAAATACGCGGTCATAACACCCTTTATTCAGTTAAAGAAGCTTTATTGCTTGGTTACATCATCTTCTCTCTCCTCCTGCTTCCCTGCATCCCTGCTTCCCTGCTTCCTCTCTCTCTGTTGTCCTGTTTTTATACCCCTCTCATTTCCCCTGCCAATGTGCCCCAACAAGTATGCGTTTAGCTTGTGTATCCAGGAGCCCAACTCCTGAGACGGTGGGAGCGATCTCGAAGTGATACGTGCTCAATGCCTGTCCTAGCATGTCTATGGTGTGTTTACTCCGGATCTGTAGCCAGTGAGGCATAACTCACACCCGAAGCCTCGACACCCATTCCCAAGAGTGAGCTGACTGAGATCCAACCAGCCAAAGACCACAAGGATCAAGTTTGCACAAGACTTGTCTTTGCACAGACTTGTTGCCTATGCAAATGGGACATTGTGTGCAAGGTACATGATGAAGGGTCTCAAGATTAATGTAGATTCTTGTTATTCTGTTCCCAAGCATTTTTGTTGCTAAGTACTCTAGCATAAGGAAATTGAGGCAAACAAGGCAAGTGATTTGCCCAGGGTCACCCAGCTAGGAAGTATCTTAGGCAGGAATGCAACTTGGGTCTTCTAGTCTCTAAGACCAGTACCATCTAGTTGACCATTAATTTAGTAGATGTCTAATACTATGTGTTTATCCCTCCTCCCACATGGGTCTTTCGGGGTGAGGGATCCTTGCAAAATTTTGAAGCTTTTCCAAAACTTTCCATTGCCAAAATGGGACAATAATGCACTCTGAGGAGAAATGTAGAGTGGGGTACCAAAACTGAGTCTAAATACAGCACTTCAACCTCACAATCAATTCCAAGCAGTCTTCAAGGTAGGTATTGAGGCCTGGTCCCTTTCTTCAGATTGCCCATGTGCCCACTGCTTTCTCTCCTTCTGTCCCAACTGTTGTCTCTGCCTGGGGGCAGATGTCAATAGATTGGTTTTCCACCAATTATCAGCCTGACTGGGGAGTTCTTTTTTCGGGGGGTGGGTGGATGGGAGGGTAACTTTCAAAAGACACTTAGATGGTTATTTAACTAACTAGTCTGTTTGTTGGATTGTTTTAATTTTCTGAGGCAATTGGGGTTGTGACTTGCCCAGGGTCACACAGCCAGTGAACAAGATAAAGTGAGATCTTTCAAGACAGTTATGAAAATCAAGTAAGGCTTCATCTCTTTCAAAGTTTGAGTAGGCCTGAAGGACTTCAGGTATTAAGTCAAGGGCATACTTAAAGTACATCATCCCTGCTATTTTCCTAAGGGCATACTTAAAGTCTCCTCCCTGCTATCCCCTCCCTGTTATCCCCCTAAGGGCAAACTTAGGTCCCCTTTTTGTTATCCTCCCTATTTCAGCCAAATATGGGCACCTATGTATTTATTGGTCAAGTTCAATTTCTTCCATAGTTGCATTTACAATGTAAGATCCTCAGCCAATAAGGATGAGGGTCAGTGGCGGGAGGGGGGGGGAATTTGCATTAGGGATTAAAAGCTTTGACCCTGCCCCCTACAGTGCTTCCTCCCTTCGATTGTCTGCTCCATGCGTGGGACACCTGATTCTCGTGAGAATGAGAACGTATAATAAACTTTGCTTTGCTTCTAGGGATCTATCCAGTTTTTTTTATTAATGGTTTCTGACCCACACACCAGGAATGTTAAGTGTCTGAGGTCACATTTGAACTCATTTCCTTCTGACTTCAGGCCTGGTGCTTTATCCACTATACCAACTAGTTGCCCCAACCACCAAGTTTTAAGATATATATGTATGTATGTATATTTGCCAGACAATACCCTCAATACACAAAGTCCAGACCTGAATGGCTGACCCAGTTGAAGTGTTTAATTAAATGCAATTTAACCATATCTCTGAGCTGCTCCTGTGCTTCCTATTCCTGGCAACTCCTCAGATTTGCTTCTGGTGTAGAAATCTGTGATCCTGTGTCTCCTTCCCCAAGTGCCTCATGGCTGTTCCATGTCTGAGTGTTTCAGACTCAAGCAAAATAAATCTCTCTGGATCCCTTGGCCTTCTAAAGAGCTCTTCCTTATATCCTCAGCATTCAAGTTAAGGTGGAGATTTATTTCATTTCTGGAAAGAAATATGAATAAGTGAATGAGTGAGTGAGTGAAATGTAATGCCTGAGGAACTGAGCAAGACAGTAGAAACCAACTTAATAGTTTATTAAATGGAGAGATATACTGGGACGAAATGGATCCATGTTTGGTCCCAGGGCTGGAAGAAACTATCATCTCAAAGAATACAGCACTAAGTATCAGACAGTAAGCTTTTTAATAGCATAACAAGACAATGACATAATGGGGGAGATACCTGGATGGGGATAACCTAATGGGAGGAGTCACCTAGGATGACATAATGAGAGGTACTGGTGAGGCTCCTGATATTCTAATGATGTCTAAAATGGATAAAGACCTTTATCTCATTAAACATTAATAGGGAATAAATATAGCCTAAAGTCTAAGATATAAGACCTTTATCCTATCAAATATTAAGTGGGAATGGTTATAATCTGAGGCAGAGTAACTAAATCAAACATTAAGAGGGAAAGATTGTAACCTGAGGCAAATAGGACAATGGGAAAACTAGGTCAGGATATCAAAAGGGAACTGTGGCACAACAGAAATGGGGGCAAATATTTATTAGGCACCTACTATTCAACAAGCATTAATTCTTGGGAAATAAAACTAGAGCAAGATACAGTCTTTACCCTCAGATAACTTTTATTGAAATGTTACACACTACATAGATAGGGGATGATGATCCCATAGAAGAGAGTTCTGGTTCAGGGTGTCCCAGCGATACTGAGCAGAACCATGGAGCAGTGATGCTGTGTCATTTCCAGGACTGGGGGCAGTCCTGAATACTGTTCTGGACCAATAAAGGGAATGTTTGTGTGGTACAGAGGCACAATATGTGCTAAAGTGGGACCAGAAGTCAAGATGCCTGGGGAGACCCTGGTTTCTTGTGACTAGACAAAAGATAACACAGGGTTTGCGGTCAGCTAAAGAGAGAGAGCAGGGTTAAGTGGCTTGGGGCACTCTCAGCCATTAAGCAACTGAAGCCCAGGAAGGGCTCCAAAGAGAAATGAATTAACTGCCTTAAAAAGGTATGGCACTGCCTCTAAGGTCCAGTTTCAGGGAGTGACTGTCCTAGGGCAGGAAGGAGATTCAGGGGTAGGGCAGATGGCCTGATGCCCAGATTCCTACTGAAGAAAACTTGCATGTGGGCACTTGTATCCAATCGTTATTTAAACAGATGTGCAATGAGTAATATTCATGCCTGGACAAGAGTAAGAACCTAGCAGGAGAAGGAGGGAGTCCAATCTGGTTCCCGTCTAATAGCTTTCTATTTTATTCTTGCTGACTCATTTTAAAATCTACATCTTCTGCATTGATAAAGGATCCATTAATTGGATTAAAGAACTAGTGTCCTACTTTGGTGTTGACGCTGCTTTTCTCAGAATTCTTGGCACTTTCAGACTCTTCTCCATAAAGATCCACTGGTCATTTGTGGTAGCGGAAACTTACAGAAATCAACTCATGTATCTTGCCAAAAGAAGGCAGGGAAACTGCTGATAACCTGGGCTGGCCTCCTCATCTTGACAAAGAATCAATTTCCCCTCCAAATAAAAACTTTGCCAGCCACTTCCCTTCCTCAACTGTGAGGTCCCTTTAAGCTTGAAGGGAAAGGAGTCCAGTATTCTGTTGAGGGTGTGGGACTATACGTAAGTATATTTATGCATTTTTTGAGTTTTATATTTTTTCTTTATCATCTGCAGGCATTCACATGGAGTCTGTGACTTCTGCAAAACTGCAAGCAAATTCCCATTTAATTTCTTACATTGACCCACAATATATCAAAACTGCTATTTAAAAAATTGTTATTGAGAAGGATAAGTGTGGCTAAATACACTCAGACACACACACACAGATATACAAAATATACAGAACAGCCTCAAATTGAATTAATTTTTGCTTCCCTATCTATATTTTCCTGTGATTCAGGTCAAAGATGTAAAAAGATTCCTTTAGATCAATGAGTAAGTCACCAATATGCCTGTGCAGGAGAATAGTCCATCTTCTCATTAAAAAAAAAAAAAAATTGTTCTGCTATTAATTCTTAGTGGAATCTCTTCTTTTTAATGGAGGAATAAATAATGCTAAGCATCAAAATTGAGTCCCAATTTTCTTTTTATACTTGACTTTTGTATATATATATATATATATATATATATATATATATATATATATATATGTTGTAGGAAAAAATCATATGATGATTTTCATAATTGTCAATATGATATGTGTGATGAATATACTAAAAATCTAGTTTTTTTTTTTTTTTTCAGAGTTAAAACCATTATGGGAATCGGAATCTCACAATGCAGCTTGAACTGATCAATCAGTTCTTGAGCAGTGCTCTTCTGTGTATATTAAGTGAAATGAATCAAAGACTGTAGGACCTGATTTTATCGCAGAGTTCTGGTCCTCCACCTGGTAATTACAACTTAACAATTGTCCCCACAGGACTGAAGAACAGTGTTTTCCACCCATGTGTCTGGATTCATGTGCTTGTCAGTGGGAAAGCACCCAGGCCCCTCCCTTTCATGATTCATGACTTTTGTATAAATTGGTAAGGTCTCCTCTATTACAAACTGTGTGGGATGGGTGCTAGACCACCTTCCCCAAATTAACTGATCAGAGACATCTTCAGGTACAAAGAGAAAGCATTTACTAAGTCTTTGCAGGGAGAGGCTCAGCACATCTGGGGGGCATCCCAGATCCCATCATATGTTTGATCTAACCAACAGGAAGTAGAATACCCAGTTAAATAGGAAAAGACCCAAGCCTTTTCATTGGATAGACTAAAAAGATATAACCATCCTTGACCAATGGTCACCAATGTTGTCTGCTTCCCACAGGTCACATCACTTCCTATAACTTCTGGGGATCTGTCCATTAGGGTCTGTGACTCCCTACAACCCAAGGTCCAAGACCTGATCTTCTGGTTCTGGGAATAGGGATCATGTGACTTAGTCTTAAACTGAGAAAACTTCTTCCAATTAGTCCCATTCAAAACTGTAAACAAACTCTGAAAATATTTACTTAAATCTTGATCTCCAAAAATCTGTCTCTAGTTCAGTTTTATGCAAATCCAGCTATTTACATTTTAGAGACCAGATGATAAAATTCTATTTAAAATATCAATCTTACAACTGGCCAAACTTTTTGACAAAATCAAAAGGGGAAATCCCCTTTGATAAATAGACATTATGGATAAGAAGTGCAAAGGGTAAAAGTAAAAAGCAAAACAAAATTATCCCTTTCAGGTCTAGAAGTCTCATCTCATGCAGCTGCTGATTCTCTGGACAACCTCTAATGTAGCTCTCTGCTTTGGGTATAGTATCAGAAGAATTCTTTGGTTCAGGTCACTTGTAATGGTGTGTATTTAGCTAAGAGTCTCAAAAAATACTTTCTACTTATCCATAAAACCTAAAAATTCCAGAGACAAAGAAGTAAAGATATCATGGGTTGATCTTGGAATATTCTAAAGTAATATTGTAAATCCATAAAAGAATCAGGAGATCTACTCTTTTATCTTGCTAATTTATAACCTGAGAGCGAATAATCCTTAGTTTTACTGGGTCAGAGACAGAACAGTTAAGGAAACTGAGACAGAGAAACTGAGTCAGGACAGTTAAAGAGAACTGTGGCATAACATTCCACACTCTCTCTCCTAAATATTCAAACCTTTGAATCTTAGCAGCTTCCTCTAGATACCCAGGAGGTCTTTGACCTACCTTATGTAAAGCAAATGAGCCAAAAATAAAACTAGAAAAATGTAAGGACTCATATGGCAAGAGCAAGTCTCTCCCTGATAACCCCAGAGTTAACAGCTGTACAAAGGCTCCCTTGTTGCAAGCATGTCAGGTCCTCTACAGTTCTGGAGCACCACCTCAGCCAGAGAATCCAGTTTGAGATGGACAGTTAGGTCTGTGGTCATTTGTGCACTTAACTCAGTCTCTGCTTACAAAGCAGCAGGGTCCAAGGCCCATTCAGAGAGGCAGCCCTCTCCATGGGGGAAGGATGAGGCTTGTAGTAGCTCCACCCGTCCCCACCCAGAGAAACAGGACTGCTATTAGAATACAGATTTCTGAGCAGATTATGCAGTTAGACCATCAAGGCAGGCAAACTCCAAACTTTTTAGGTGCCTCAAGCCAAACTTCAAGGTCCTTTGAAATGCTGAAATACTTAATGAACTGGGGTTACAGGAATGGAAAAACAGATCAGAGAGACTGCCAGTCCCAGGACAGGTGTCTGATTTCTAAAACTTTTCTAAAAAATAATCCCCAAAACTGAGTCTACCAGGGAAATTTTAACAAAATAAGGGATTCTAAAACTAAAGCATCCAAATTCAATCTGAACTAGTGAGATAGGGGGTGGGGCAAAAGTGCTTAAGGCAAAGTGAATAGGAGCTAGGCGTTCCCATTCTTTCAGGTATTTTGAAAAAATATACCAGTTTCCCCAATGTTCTATCTACCTCCCCTTTTTTCTCTCACGGAAAGGAATTATCAAATGACCATTCCCCATATAAATCCCAAGAGCAAATCAAAATCCCTACACATAACAGACTAATACAGTAGCATTTCCTAAAAAGGCCTAAAAAGCCCTCAAACATAACAGCAATAATTACACAGTTTTAACAAATCCCATCCCAAATCTTAAACACACAGTAATAGATGATCCAGGCAAGGTTTAACAGTCAGTCATCAACCATTCCCAAAGTTCCTCATATCAGTCCAAAGTACAGTCGATGCAGGGTCCAGTCCATGGTCTCATTTTAAAACTGCTGCTTCAGGCTGTGAAGTGATAGGAGGCTCTCATTCCTTGCAGAGTGGGTGTGTACCGTGGTGACAATCAAAGCTGATCAAAGCTGATCCCGGTTCCAGAAGCAAGCCAATATCTGTAATTTGACCAAAATCTAGAACAAAAACACAAATGTAACACATAAAGATTGGATCAGTCTCAGATAGAAAGACTCAGTTCACCAGACTGTTGCAAAACATGAGGAGGCCAAAATGAATTGACGAGCAGTTTCCTATATGAAGAGACGAGTTTGCTTTACAGGCCAAGCAAACGGCTGCAGTCTTACAGACCCTTGTTAATTGTCCACTTATCATGTAGAAATCTTAAAGGAACAAAACGCAAATATCCAGTAACAGACGGATGACTAGGCGAAATACTCAGTTGCCCAAGCATTTAGGATACAATGACTACATATGACCAGATTGAAAATAGCAAGGCTTGACATAATTGAATTGCAGTAACAGTTCTATTGACCATTGCTCTGATCAGAGAGATCAGTTACAGAAGGAAAATTTCAAGAACATAACTATAACATAACATAAGCAGTTGAGTTTTAACAGCTTATCAATCAATTGTCCCAGTAACTGTCACAGGGTGGAGCTTTAAAACTCCCAAATAGCATTAGCTAATTGACTCTAAGCCCAAAAACTTTTACCTCCAATAACAAATTCCATTAATCAAATTTCTGATAACTCTTAAACAAAGAGTTACCATAACCTTACAGTAATAACAGAAAGAAATTTCGCCTCAGTAAGTTCACAACTTAGAACAATGATCATATCTAGGTAGATGTTACATGAGTGAACATTATACATACAAATCAGTTTGCTTTTAAAATACCCAATACATAGAAAAATATCCCAAATTGCATATTGTCCATAACAAGAACATTTTCAAAAGGACAAAGAAAAACAACTATTATGTTCAGAGGCCCTTTAAATAACCTCAGGCTGACCCAATACAATAAATTTAAACTTTATACAAAAAACCCAATTTCAGATAAAAGAATTCAACATAGCAATTAAACTTTTAGAAATACTCAGACCAAAGTATGAATCACATTTATGACCATATCTCTTTTAACAAAAAAAACCTTTATGAAGAAACAAATATTCAATCAATTAACTTAAAAGTAAGTATGTCCTTAAAAATCACACTTTGCTGCACTGCCGCAATCAGATAAGAAAAAAAGCGGCAGGAACATACTTAGAGAGGAGAAGGGAGGAGAGGATTCCACGTGGCCACCCTTCCCCCACTCCTGACCCCTAGGAAAAAAAAAACTTCCCTCAGGTTCCCCACTCAATTTCCTACATGGGGATCCTTTTCAAGATTTAACCCATCAGTTTCCCAATATCAGGTTTCTTCCCAAGTCCACCCATTTCCGACTTTCTCTTTCCTTCTGACTACATACTTAAACAATCTCCTTAAAGAACTTTCCTTCCCAGATGCTCCTTTGGTAAAGTAGCAGAAGGCAGTGGGGGTGGGTGACTCCTTCCCCCACCTCTTCACCTACTCCCAAAAGTCTTTCTTTCACCTTTCTAATACCATTCGAACCTTTAATTTCCCTTGCAAATCAGTCCTTCCTAAATCACCTGCATTCCTCTTTCCATTTCCCATCAAAAACCTGTAAGATTCAATCCTATAGTGAATAATAAACCTCCAAAAACCCACACATGTCCAGCAGAGCTGGTTTTAAAGTATTAACTTATGTTAACAAATTTCAGAAGGTAACAAACTGAATCAAACTAATACAGCTGTTTTTAAAAGTTTTTTCTTCTACCACATTTCTTCTAACAGTGATTATTAGCATCTTTATCTCTAGAGCTTTTTATTGCCCAGGCCAGGCTAAGCTTGAATTTTATTGCTCTTTACTCTAGTAGGCTTGTCCTTAAAAAAATGCAAATTTTCCTTAATCATCGTTCTTAAAACTTAACAAAGCTTTTAAATCAGCAAAAACAGATTAGGGGCTTTTTCCAGGCTTCCCCACCCTCAGAGAGAAGTTTTGTTTCCTTTTTCCCTTATCTCCCTTCTCACAGGCTGCTGCAGTCAGCCAGAGACAGAGAGAGAGAGAGAAAGATTTTTCAAACTTCTTGATATTTTCCAAGCCTGCAACACAGAGGCTGAATTCTTATCTCTTACAAGCTTATTTTAACTTTTAACACAGACACAGACAGACAAACATGGAGCTCCAATTTACTATGCACAGTTGCAACGTTGTTTTCCAACCAACAACATAACAGACAAACTACACAGAACATAGAACATATATCACACAGACTACACAGTTATACAGATTACATGACATTCAAGATTTTTTAAAGCATGAGAACAACAATTTTCTCAATCGTTGACACCCTGTCTGTTTCAGGAGCTGTTCAGTGAACTTGAGTGTTTCGATCTTCTCTTCAGGTTCCAAGGTGTCTTGGTCTTGTAACTGATGATAAAAGATGTGTCTTTTTGTGATTGAAGAATCTACTTGAGATTTAACGAAAGTGGTTAGTTTATTAAAGGCCCAAGGGCCAAAAGAAAGGAGGAGAAGGAGTCCCACAAGAGGGCCGAGAATACTAGGGAGAAGAGTGGATAGCAAGGGGGAAGTGGAGAACCAGTTCTTATGCCAGGATTCATTTTTTTCTCTTTCCTGTTTTCTTTTTTCCAGACTGTCCCTAACTTTTTGTAGGCTGTTTTCAACAAGGCCAAGTTTATCTGAATAAAAGCAGCATTCCTCCTTGAGGGCTGCACAAAGACCTTCTTGTTGTAAGAAGAGAAGGTCTAAGCCTCTTCTGTTTTGCAGGACGACTTCAGCTAAGGATGCTACTGAGTCTTTAAGGTGTTTAAGTCCTGTTTGCAATTTCTGTAAATCCTTATCTATAGCAGCGCTCAATTGGGAATATTGTTTGTCATTTTGTATGAGGGAGGCTATGCCCGTCCCCGTTCCTACCGCTCCTAGGCCAAGGAGGACGGTCAGGGTTAATGCAGTAAGGGGTTCCCTCTTGACCAAGAAAACTGAAATTGCCAGTACTTTTTCTTTCCCAGATATCAAGGAAATCATCGGCCTGGTATATATTAATATGAGGGAAGAGAAAGACAGAAACGCAGTAATCGCGTTTTTTGATAAAAGATCGGGCATCCAGAAATGTAGTAAGGCCAGCAGAGCAGGCAAAATAAGAGCCGTCAGGAGCGGCCACATATTGCCACGTCAGGTTGACAGGTATGGTGTGGTTGCAAACGCCTTCAAGCTGTTTGGGAGGAAGCATGTTAGGTCCTAGGAGACAAATTCCAATGCCAGTGACTTTACTGACAGTCAGGCCTTGTTCTTCTTTTTTGTCCCATCTAAGTTAGGAGGTATCATTTGTAAATAAGGGGGGAATAAAGTGTGCCACGCCCTCGTAAAAAGGGGGGCTTGAGGAGTAGCACATCCAGCAGTTTTCTAAAGAGGAGATGTTAAGTTTGTGTATAGCTTGTATGGAGGCATTTACCACCATGAGAATGTTTGATTTTGGTGGGGAAGGGCGGAGAAGAAGGGTGGGGCGAAAAAATGTTGGGCTGGGCCTGGATGGTATCAGGGGTGGAGGGGACTGTGTAGGGGATTTAACTCGTGATTCGGGTGAGTATTGTGGTCTGAGCTGTATGTTAGGTCCGATGGCAACAGGGTTATTTGACTGGGGGAACTCTTTGAGGAGCTTGATGGTGAATGTGAGGCCATGGTCATACTGACCTGTGTACAGCCTAAGGCCCCACGAGACACCCCAGTTCCAATGATTGTATTTTTTGCCAGGATCAGTGAATTTGATTTCCAGGGGGTGACACCAACCTTGACACTGTTTTAGTTTTAGGGCTGCCGTCATCAAAGCGCTCAATGTCTTTATGACTATATTTGGCTTTAACAGTAATGAAATCCCAACTTGAAGAGGGGCTCCAGTAAGTATCGCCGGTGGTCTCACACCCCCAGGCTGCGCAGAAGAAACTTTCAGGACCCCCACATTTATGTGTCAATGACCTATCCCTATGTTTGCTTCCTGGGCAGACATAGAATGTCCATTGAGTGGTGACGGAACGGTGCCAAGGGGACATACATCCCTAAGTAAAAACATTAGGGCCCAGGAATTGATCAAACTGTTCTGTTAGCCCAGTGGGGTCTTCTATCAAGGACCTCATTTCCTTCTTAAAGGCCCTGACTTCTGTGGTGCTCAGGGGAGCGTTCACAAATCCTATACCTCCCTGGGCCGAAGGAACCTCTCTTAAGGGATATAATTTTGGACTTGGGGTTTTAGTTCCCGGCAAAGGATAATTTCGGATATCTCTTTGAATTTGATCTAATTCCTTCCTTAAAGAGGAGAATGACTCTTTTTGGAGTCCAGGTGGGGTCAATCGAATTAAATCCTTCCGTGCCCTGAGGGCCCCCCCTCCCCCGGAGGAGCTGATGGGATTAAGTCCTCACCTTCCCTTTCCTAAAACCATGGCTTCTTCTGGGGGTGGGGATAAGTATGGAGGAGGGAGAGATAACAATGGGTCCCATTGCTGGGTCTTTAAAGTTTCCTCCTTCGTGTCCTTTTGTTATGCCACAGTTTTCTTTAACTGTCCTGACTCAGTTTCCTTGTACAAGTTTCCCTTGTCTCAGTCTCCCTAATTACTCCCCTAAGCTGTAAATCTCCCTCTGGTCCATGAAGGCAGAGGACCAATTAGTCTAAGGATATAAATTGTTAGCCCAAGTAAGATAAACAAGAGAGTAGACTTCCTGATTATCTTCTGTCCTTGAGAAATTTACAACATCCCTTAAAATATTCCAAGATATTTCACTGACATCTTTATCATAGCCTTTTCCAGCTGGGCTTTTCCCGCTCTTTTTTCCTCTTCTTTGTCTCTAAAAGGTATATAAAGGTTAGAGATTCTCCATTCATTGCTGGAGAATGGCGGCTGGCTGTGGATGCTGGACGCTGGATTCTTTGAGATGATAGTCTCCTCCAGACCTGGGACCAACATGAATTCCTTGGTCCCAGTATATCTTTATCTCTGTCTGGATAATTTGAGACGAGAGTCCTGTCCAGTCAATCTTACTCTCCCATTAATAAAATATTAAAAACTCTCTAATCTCTCTCCTGCCTCAGTTTCTCTGGCATTACATTTTACACTTGGACTCTTACTCAACATTATAGAAGCCCCAGAAAGCCATAGTCCTGCATATAGAACCTCCTCTGGATTAACAGGTTCTTTGTTATTAACACACAAATTCAGTATTTGGCACACCCAATCTTCAAGGGAGTCAAATTTAGGCCAAATAGTGCCTCCACCAATGTCTTTGTCACCCCAGACAAAGCAGCAATACCTTATCATCTTTTTCTTGCTTTTTCCTTTATATTTTGGCAGTTTGTTCCAATTACTTAATTTGTTTCCCAAGGGACTATCTACCGGTATTCTCTGATCATTTTTCTCATTTCTCTCCGCGAGGGCTGGCTGGGACTGGGCCACACCCATTGAATTTGGACGGAATCTAAATTCCAAAAACACCCAAACACGCCAATTGACTCCAGTCACCCTAGAAGGCCTATCCAAGCCTACCTGTCCAGAGACCTAGAGTTTAAGACTCAGGGTCTCACAGAGTCCTATGAGCGACAAATCCCCCCAAGACTGCCAAGAGTCTCCCAGCGAGCTCAAATTAGCCCGGGCATTTGAGCCGCAAGTCAGGGGCCTAGCCCTGCCTTCCATCAACATACAGTGTAAAAGGCCGGTCATCTTTCTCAAAAGGCAAGGTGGGAGTGGCCCCAAGTACTTGGGCGAAGTAAACCTTTAGATAAAGAAACTCTAGCCCCAGGAAGTAAAAAGCTTAGCAGCAACCATAGTGTGGCCACAAATTAAAATAGTTATTTAAGGCAGTTTTACTTCTGGTCTATGCAATCACACCTGCACTCAAAACTCCCAGCAAATATTAGCTGCAGTCCCAAAGGATTTTATCTTCTACATCAGTTATCATTAATCAAGGACTTCAGATAAAATCTAGTTCAAGAATCACAGTAAAGGGTTTACAGCTTATACAGCTATCTTTCTTATCTAAGTAGACAGTTTTAAATTTAACATTACACAGATCTTGAAGTTCACAAGTAACTGAACCAAACTTCATATAACTTATTGCCCAACAGAGATGACAAATTTTAAGGCATAACTCAGTTACAAATTACCCAATACCTCTAGAAAACACACCATCTAAGTAGGAAGGTAAACTATCCCATCTGAGTCCCTCAGCATCTCAAAGAATGGGGAGGGAAAACAGGGAACAAGTCTAGAGAACATAGAAAAGCACATGGGAATGACAGACTTCTTTCCTAAAGGTATTTACTGAATTTTTAAATGGCTTCAGTTTCTCCCATTTACTCATTTCTTGCTGCAGTCAAGGAATGAGGGGAGAAAAGAAATAAAAAGCCATCTTCCAAAGAATTTAATTTCCCTTGACCTGAAATTTTATTCCCCAGCCATCATTCCAAAGGTCTTTCTTGAAGCTGCAACCTGGCCAGGGTTGGAGCCCAGGAAAAAAACCTTTTGTTGGCAGGGACATAGAATGCCAATCCAGAAAAGAATAGAACCAGAACCGAGGGTACTAAGAGCAAAAGGTCTTAGGACTAAGAAAATTAGGAGCAAAAGAGTTCCTACCTGTAGGGTTAGGTAGGAAAGTGTGAGACAGACAGACCTAGCCTGGCTTACCTAGATTATCTCTCCATAAACAGCTAAGAAAGTTTTAAGTAGTGCCCTGAAGCTAAGAAAAAAAACCGAGAGCAGTTTAAAATCCCATCTTTGTAGACAGCCTTGTGAGCATGCGAAAGCATAATTCTGAGGCTTCTACAGACGCAGGATGACCAAATCAGGGAAACTGAGTCCCGTTTAAATGTATGGGACGAGCACACGTCCCGAGGGCTAGAAGCTGCGGCTTTAAGAGCCAGGTAAAGGTCTGGAAGGGGCGCGGCTCACTTGTCCAAATTGCTAGCAAATTTCTATTTTAAAAGTTGGTGACAACCTTTCCGGAGATTTGAGAAGATTAAGATTGAGTCCCCAATCTCCCCACTGTACAGTAACCCCAAGAAGGGGACAGGATAGGAGCATTTAAATGGCAGGTTGCCAAGCCACATGGGAGAGGTCCGAACCAGGCCTCGAGTTCTACACTCCTCACTCCATGGAAGAAGGGGGAGAAAAGGCCAGAACGAGGGTTGGGGAGGAAGAGATGCCATCTTACCCAGCGCAGTGCGTCTTGAATGGCGAGGGCTCCTCTGGCGATTCCACGCTGGAACTTGAAGGCAGGGCAGCTCATCTAAGCCCCCAAATCTTACTGGGAGAGCAAAACCTGAAGGGAAGACCGCTTACTCCTGTCCAGGGAGTAGCTGCCGTGGGCAGAGACGTTCTCTAAACTCACCCCAATTTAGTGACCTTTCTCCTTGTGGCTACAGCCTGACCATTAGAGACTCCATTGCATTTAACAGTGGCATGGGAGAAGGGCTCAAACACAGCTCCTCTTACATTTCTCCGTCTATCTCCCCAGAACAGAGCAAAGAGAGCGCTGGCCTGGGACCCCCAAGAAGGGTAAGGTCCCCAGAACGGCCACATGACCACTCTTTGGTCTGGGGTGGTGTTAAAGAGACACTTCCTCTCGTGTCTCAATAGTTCCTGCTGGAGAGCAGGACTATCTGGTGACAGAAAAAAAAAGATTAGAAATGCATTGAGATGCAAAGAAAAGGCCTTTCTCTCTCCAAAGGATTTGGACAGAGGGAGTTTCTTCAAGCAAAGCATCTGCTCCAGGACAGACTTTAGGGGCAGGGGAGTGTCTAGATCAAAATAGCAGCCTTTTCACCTGAAATGAAAGTAGGGTGAGACGGAACACAGATATTCTCCCTACTACTTTTAGAGATAGAGTGAGACCAAAGAAAGAACGCAGAGTCTTCCCGGAAGAATACTGCTTGAACAGCTCAAAACCCAGATTGGTTCTGAGTGCGCCCCAAATGTTGAGGTCTAGCTTTGGGGTACCTAAACGAAATTAGGGTTAAGGTCTAGTGGCAGGTTTGGGGTATTTCAAGCGAAAAGGATCTATGGACTGCGCAACATATTTTCTTTGGAAAGGGGCCACTGGTCAAACCAGACTGGAGTGTTTTGATCTTGTCCGCCTGCAGTCTGGGCGGACCAGTGGCCCTTATAAAAAATGGTTCTGAAAACCAAGGCCAGCACGGCCAGGGTGTGGCTGTACTTGTAAAGGCTGATTGATACCTTGGTTATTTTTCCCTAATCCTTGTTGAGGGAGAAAACCCTGGCTTAGCATTTGTCTTGTGACTACAGAATTGGGGCTGCACATAATAATACCCATTTGT
>JACYGW010087984.1:0-36274 GCA_016696395.1 Antechinus stuartii
CTTCTAGGAATGAATCCAGAGCCAAGTAAGCTGAACCAGGGAAAATATGTAGCTGAAACAATGGAAATATTGTATCACTAGATATAGAAATGTATTGCTAGATACTTCTGAACACTAACAACAATGGCCATGCTCTCAAAAGATAAGACTATGTATATTATTATATGTAAGAATATAAACTGGAAAGATGTATGGAAGCTAGAGATATGGGACATTTCATACTCAGTTGATGTGCTTGTTAGTCTCTCAGCACCATATCCCCCTCTCCAACCTTTGCCCCTTCAATAATTGCTTGGCTAGTAGCTAAGGGAAGGAGTTCTAGATATATTTATGGACTTTTAAGAAAAAAGGGGGATAAAGCCAAACTAAGTCCCAGGGAACCAGCAGGTCACAGCTATTGGAGGGGCGCATTACTTCGCTAGTAGCTTTTAGTTTATAAACTCCTAGCTTTAAAAAAAAATAATTAGAGGGTCGTGCTTTTAAAAGCATTTAATGGGAAAGACCACCCTCTCTTTATAAGGTCATTCCATTCTCTCTCTAAAGCTCTTTGCTAGATATAGCTCCCAGAGGATGAAATTCTTATTTATAACTTGCATCTGATGATAAAATATGCAAATATTACAGTATCATTGTAAATGATTAATCAGTCAAGTAGCCAGAACCCTTAGGTAACTGGGGTGCTCTTTGTGTTGCTGTTGCTGTATTTAACTTAAGGGCAAACTAATGACAAGAAGACAAACTGAAAACAGGGACTTGGTCACAAAAGTCATGATCTCAGGCCAGTGAAGGGGCAGGAAAAGCCCCAACTCCTACTGGAGTTGTTCCAGATGAGGATTTGTCCCAGAATACAACATTAAAGAAGTATACTAACTGTGGAGGAAGGAGAGGTGCTTTTCCCCCATAGCAACCATCTAGTCCCTGTGATCCCTCCTAATCCCCATAAAGCACAGGTACAGACAGCCCTCTCTCATAGTTCAAATACACTTGTGGTCAGAATGTCCTCTTTAACATCACCTCCTCAAAACAAAACACAGCAAAACAAAAAAAAATTTTTTTGTCCTACTCTCAGCTTCTGGGGAGGGGAGCAGGGGACATTCATCTCTTGGTGCAGTGGATAGAGCTTCAGGCCTGGAGTCAGAAAGACTCATATTCCTGAGTTAAATCCAGCTTTTGACACTTCTAAGCTGTGTGACCCTGGGCAAGTGACTTAACCCCAGTTGCTTCAGTTTCCTCATCTGGAAAATGTTCTGGAGAAGGAAATGGCAAATTACCCCTGTATCTTTGACAAGAAAAAACCCCGCAAAAGAGGTTCTGAAGAGTCAAAAATGACTAAACAATAGTAACAACAGTTTATGGAGGAGTTAAATGTTTAGACCTGTCATTTAGAAAATTCATTTAATTGTGAGAAATTTGATGCAAAAAGACACAAACAGGCCAAGCAAAAGGTGATAAGGACATGAACTAGGATGGCATCCATGTAAAGAAGAAGGGGATTTATTTTTAAGTATTTTTTCTCTGCGTTTTACATCAATCCTATCATATAACAGTATACTACAATACAATAGTGTACATATTTTTGGGTCTTCTTTTAGACTGAAGGCTTTATGAAGACAGGATTATGTTTACCCAGGTTATATATGTTTCTGCTCTTAGAGCACAGTAAGAGTATAAATTTTGGGGAGGTGGGAGAGTTTGTTTTGTTTTCTTGAGGCAATTGGGGTTAAGTGACTTAACCAGGATCACACAGCTGGGAAGTATTACATGTCTGAGATCACATTTGAACTCAGGTCCTCCTGACTTCAGGGCTGGTACTCTATCCACTGTGCTATCTAGCTGCCCTCAGTGAGAGTATAATTAACCACTAATGAATTCCTACCATCTCATAAAGGGAAATTAATTCAATTCAACCAACATTTACTGAGTTCACACTAAAAGCAAAGGCCTGGGACTTGGGGGAGGAGGAGCTATAGAGAATAAGATATAGTAGTCCCTGTCTTCAAGAAGTTTAAAATCTAGTAAGAGAAATAAGGCAGATGACCAAATAACTAAAAGGCAGCTCAATCTAGGTTTCAGAAAAAAGAAAAACAAAGCTTCACAGGAGTTGGATGGGAAAGTAGAAGGGTGGAGATCAGTGAAGGCTTCATGAAAGAGGTCACATTTAAATTTGACCTTGAAGGGTCTATAGGAATTGGATATGAAAGGATGGGAAGGGGTACCCAGGTAGCAGGAAGAGTGAAAAAAACCTCCAATTTTTAGGCCCTGCTTGCACAATGACCATTTTAAAAAAAGATTACATTCTCTCTAACCTACTAAAATTTTTTTTCAAAATAGTTTTATTTATAACCTTTATAACTAGAAATTCAATTAACCGAAATATGCCATTTTCCAAGTATTTCCCCTAAGGAAGCTTTCTCAGCAATTGTGTGATTTCTTTAAAAAACGTATTTTTTTTCCCTGTTAAATATATGCTTCTGAAAGTTTTGCTGCATGATTACATCTGCAGGCAAAATGTCTTTAGGAACTCATCTACAGTTTTCTAATGGAAGTCAGTGAAAAATATTAGATTTATTGAAATTTCCATCACAGCCAACTTTTCATGAATACATCTATTTCATAAAGCTATGATTTCTAGCCCAAGTTTTATGACATCCTAGAGCATCTCCAATTATCTCAAGGAATGGAGTAAGGATGTTAGAAATGTTCAGAGAATCACTAAAGCTTACTTAAGAGTTGAGAGGGACCTCTGAGGTCACCTATTCCAACTTAGACCTGAACTGGAATCCCCTCTTCATCATCTCCTGCCATCATCTTGCCTCTGTTTGAAGACCTCGGGTGATGAAGAACTCACTACTTGTAAAGGCATCAGTTCCACTTTTAGGCAACGCTAAGAGTTAAGATGTTTTTCCCCTTAAATCAGCCATTCCATCACTTGTAACCACTGTGTCTCATTCTGCCATCCAGGGACAAACAAAACAAGTCACGGGTTTATCTACTTCGAGTGAGAAGAGCTCTTGCCAATGAAGAAGTTGATAAAATTGGACAAAAGCTGGATAAAATCTTACCCAAAGTCCCATAAAAGTAAGTGGTAGAGGCAGATCTGAGATATTTGTGGGGGGAAAAATTTAGCATGGCTCCTGGTACATAGTAGGCATTTTATAAATGCTTACTTCCTGAATCCTTTACTCTCAAATGAAATACAAAAATGGTTAGAGGATGATGTAAGATTGTATCTTACATCTTTCTACTTCACCATACGTTTCTATTCCCCTAATTTCTTTTCATCCATAGCTCAACAACTAACATGACTTATTTTACCCCAAGTTTTCTCTTTCATGGGCTAAACATACTTAGTTCCTTTAGCCAATCCTAACAAGAAGCAATTTTAATTCATTTTGACCTAAAACAGGGTTTTAAAAAAAAAAATTTGGATCCATGACTTTGATTTTTAAAAAATATATATCTTTTTGTTTAAAATCATCAAAAATGTCCAGTTTCTCTCTACCGTTCTTCCCAAATGGACACCTATGTAACAAATAATTTTTAAAGACAAAGAAAATAGAAAAAATTGCAAAACTGATCAATACAATGCAATAAGTCTAAGTGCAATGTAATACACTTGTGGACTTGTGATCTCTGAAAGAGATGAGCATAGCTTCATATCTCTCTTCTTTGGCGCGAGGGTTGTTCTTTGCAATTTTGAAGCATTCTCTGTTAGTTGTTTTGTGGCTGTTTACATTGTTATAGTCATTGTATGTATTGTTTTCTTGGCTCTTTGTACTTTACTCTGCATCAGTTCATATAAATCTTTCGATGCTTTTTGTCATATTCATTATCTCTTTTAGCACTGTAACAATCCATTACATTCACATACCACAATGTGTTTAGCCTTTTGTGACTTGGCTTTTTCCATTTCAATTTAATTTTAATGTTTATGACCTTGGTTTTGAACAAATATATTTTGAGTACTGTATTTTAATTTGTTTCCTTTGAAATCCTCCATGTTTTGTTTTGGGTGACATAATGGTTACAGAACTGCCCTTGGCGTCAGGAAGACTACATTCAAATCAGGCACTTATTAGTTGTGTGAGTCTGGGCAAGTCACTTAACTGTGTCTGCCTCAGTTTCCTCATCTGTAAACAGAACTGGAGAAGGAAATGGCAAATTACTCCAGTCTCTTTGCCAAAAATCAAAACAAAACAAAACCCAGATGGGTCACAGAGAGTCAGAGATGGCTGAAATTGCTTAACAATTTTTTTAAAAATGTATTTAGGAACATTATTTCGAGAAGGGATCTCACTATAGGCTTTTCCAAGTAACCAAAAAAGTTTCAAGATTCAGAAATGATTAGGAACCCCCCATCTATAAAGCATCTAGGAGGAGGAAGATAAAAGAAGGGATTTTTTTTTACAAAATAAATGAAAAAGATTATCAATATTACAGAAAGTTCCAAAAGAATTTCATTCCACAACCATTTTGGGGGGACTATGGGCTCTGGTAGATCCGATTCACCACAGACAGTTAAAATTCAATCTCAGAGAGCTGTTTGACTCTTTGTGATCCCATTTAGGGTTTTCTTGGGAAGGGTACTGGACTGATTTGCCATTTCCTTTTCCAGCTCATTTGACAGATGACAAAGCTGGGGCAAATGAGATGAAGTGACTTGACCAGGTTCACACAGGTAGGAAGCATCTAAGGCCAGATTTTAGCTCAGGATGGTGAGTCTTCCAGACTCCAGGCCTGGCACTCTATGCACTATGGTGCCCCCTCCCTGCTCCAGGGAGGTATGTGAGAATAAAGTAATGGGATCAATTTGTTAAACCTATCAGAGCTTCTACATCCAGAGGAATCCTTCCCTCTTTCAATGCAAAGACCCTGGGAGGCTGCCATCATCCCAGCCAGGCTCCTGTGGTTCAGCAGAGTCCTGGATTCCTTTCTCTTTGAGAAGGGCCTTCAGAGACAGTTTATGAGCCGTGCAGGGAAACCAGCCTCGTTATTTACTGTCACAGCTTATTAAAAATGCTACCACCCAACTTGATCATCCACCATATACAGCAGATGTAGCTCCAGATGAGTTCTGGATATTTCCAAACATCAAGGTGTCCTGGAAGGAGCATCAGGTCTGGAGATGTGGGACGTGGGTTAGAATTCTGGCTCAGCTAACTTACCAGCTGGGTGACTTTGGCCAGATTTTGCCCCAACTCTAAGCATCAATCCTTTTATTTATAAATGAAGAATCAATCAATCAATCAATCTTTTCTTTTTATACATGAAAGGGTTAAAATAAGATTGGGATTCTTAACTTTTCTTTAGATCTGAATCAATTCAGCAACAGTCTATTGATTCTTATGGACCGTAGTCATAATCATGATTTTAAATATTCAAAATCAAATTCACAGGATGACAAAGGAAACCTATTTGGTTGAAATATAGTTGCTGAAATGTTTTTAAAAATCAAGTTTGTGAATCCTAGGATAAGACCCTTGGACTAAATGCAGGATATTTCCATTTCAGGATCCTAATACACCATATCACTTAAAACATGTGATCTATCATTATAATAATCCTCTGTGGTGACTACTTTTTTGGGGAAACACACATTAGGATAGCTGATCTAGGCCTGCTTACTTAAAAATTAGCTTTCTTCTTTTCTATTCACACCTGTGTGCTCCTTCATCTTTCAACAGAGATAACAGTGACATTTCCCTGTTGCCTAGTTTCAAGAAATCTATTTCAAAAAAAAAAAAAAGAAAGGAAGGAAGAAGGAAGGAAGGAAGAAAAACGAGAAAGGTGAAAACTCTCGGCATCCCTTTTTCTCACTAATAGGCAAGCTAAGATCCAGGAGTATGGTGGAATTACTGCAGAGCTCCTCAAGCTAGCCAAGTGCCTTTTACACTCTCTATTACTAAAATCCAACTCATTAGCTTGTCCTCTGGGAGACCTGAAGTCTGAATGTTACTGTGGAAAACTAGAGGCTTTCTTGATTTTTTTCCTACAGACCTGTGCCCTGAGCTGGTGGAAGGAAGGCTTTGTCTCTCCATAGAGGGGAGAGACAAGAACCTTGGAATGGCCTTCGATTGACAGCATGAGCGATTCCCTTTCCTCATCTTAAACAGCAGCTGCAGTCTTGAATTCATCATTTGGTTTCCAAGGTCTTCTGCTTGTCAAGCATTGGGCCAGACCTCCTCCGCTTCGCTAATGAGGAAAACTCGGAGTTTTAACTAACTTTCTCAAGGTTGCCTGGCAAGGCAGGGGGCAGAGCACAGAGGGGAGGTGCCTTCGTCCCCCGATGCCTTCTAGCTGTGTGAGCCTGAAGAGGCCACTGAACCTCTCTGAGCCTTAATTCCTTCACAAATAAAATGAGGGTAATAAACTTTACACCCCATCTCTGAAATCACAGGATTGAAGACTAAAAGGGCCCTCAGAGATCATTAGTTCAACTACTTGATTTTACAAATTAAGATGCTGATGCCTACAGAGCTTAGGAGTCCCATCCAAGGTCACATAGCTCATTTAGCCATCAAGCCAGGGCTTAAAACATTGATATAAACTGGAAAGGACCTTGGGTTGGTTACTTTCGGAGGCACCCATTCTTGCAAGAATGTAAAATAAATCTTTCCTGCATTCAAAAAAAAAAAAAAAAAAAGAGGACCTGGAAAACCAGCTGATGAAATCCTCCCATTGTATAGGCAAGGAAATTGAGGCTCAGAGAGATTGACGAGTCAAAGCACTTACTTTGTGCCAGATACTTTTGGAGGCAAAAATATAGGCAAAAAAATGAAAGTTCCTGCCTCCAAGGACCTAATGAAGAAGACAGGATATAAGAGGGAGCTGAAAAGTAGGAGGAGAGACAAGGAAAGAGTGAAGAATGACTGGTATGTGCCCTTCCTCAAGATGGCAAATTCAAGAGGAATTGTCCAGTGGAAGAAGGGGGCTGGAGGGGCTGAGGGAGAATGCAGCTAAGGCATGAAAGTAAAGTGTCACCAGCTTGACCAAGATGTCACAGGAAGGGGCAGGTCCAGATTCTGTGACTATTCTGTCCACTTGTATCACCCCAGAGGGTTACTAGGAGAAAAGCACTTTCTAAACTACAAAGTGCTATAGAAATATGAGTTTTTACAATAGTGGAAAAGCCATTAGAGTAGAAGCTAAAAAAAACTTGGGTTCAAATCCCACCCTTGCCAATCCCTGGCTGTGTGAGCTTGGCCAAATTTCTTCTTCAATATAGGCCCCAGGGAGATGGCAGGGTCTAGTGGAAAGAGAATAGGGGATGGAATGAGAATTTTAGTTATTTAATTTCTCTAGAACTCTATTTCCCCATCTGTAAAATGGAGGAAGCAGACTAAATGACCTGTAGTGTTCCTGCCAGTTCTAACAATCTACTCTCTGTAAAGGAAGAGGATTTCCCAGCTTTCTTCTGCCATGGCTATAATACTAAGGGACTTAAACCCCTGATTTTGGGCCTCTCTCTTCAGTGGGCAAGGAGTTCACTTAAAGGCAGGCCCATCTCGTGCCCTCTGCTCATTACTGGCTGTCTCCTCAAGTCACCCCTTTTCATTACCTCTTGGCGTCTCTGGCTGGTTGCCCAGGATGGATTGGCTGAGATAAAGATGTTGTTACTTATATTTTCTAGAGGAACTTAGAAGAGGATACTCTCAATTATTCTGGGGAGAGCTGGGAAAAACCTGCGATGGCCATCAATACTAGGGCCTTGGTTCCAAGAGGACCAGAACTTCAACCTTTGGACAGAGGTGCTAAAAAATAAGAAGGTCAAGATTTCTGGGCACCAGGTTCCATCTCTAGCAGTGTGGTCATGTTATTTTTGGACACTGTGGGGTCTGACATAATTTCTTTTTCATCTCGCCTAAACAAAACTTCCATATCCTTCAAAGGCCCAGCTCAAGTCTCACTTCTTCCTGGTAAATGCACACTAGACACTTAATTCTGTTTGTCTTAGTTTCCTCATCAGCTGGAGAAGAAAATAACAAACTATTCCACTATCTTTGCCAAGAAAACCCCAAATGGAGTCACAAAGAGACATGATTGAAAAACAACCAAACAACAACAATAACAACAGGGATTTTCGCTCTTTTGTGTGTTATGAAACCCTTTGGTCGTCTGGTATAGAACACACCATATATATGTGTGTATGTATATATGTCCCCATATAACAGATGTATTCATTCATTTGTTCATTCACTCAACAAATATGTGCAAAGCACTATTCCAGATAATTAGGATGGTTCAGTAAGAAAGAAAATATAATCCTTGCCCTTGAGGAGCTTACGTGATGATAATACAGGGACCCAGATAAATATAATGCAAGTTGGAGAATGCAAGCTGATGACACTTTACTTTCATGCCTTAGCTGCATTTGCCCTCAGCCCCTCCAGCCCCCTTCTTCAACTGGACAAGGATGGAACAATGAATAGAAAACCTGAGCTCAGATTTAAGTTGCTGGGTTTAAATCCAACCCATGAGATTATCTGGGCCACCAAGAACAAATTATTTGACTTTTACAACCCTCAGACTATCCACCAGCCCCAGGACTTTATTGGTGGCCATAGATTGCCCACCTTCTCGCATTATGCATGTTGGTTAAGAGAGATCCTAGATGAGAAAATCCTCAAGGTCTGACTATGGGAAAAAGGAAGCATCTCACCAACTCCCACTCCAGAGACAGCGGCTCAGTAACAGCATCTCTGGAGAGGGCGGGCAAGCTGCAAATTCACTTGTCGCCCAGGGTCAGGGTTTTATGTGTTCGTGTCCCCCCGTGAAGCCTTTATTTAATGATGTGGCAGCTTTTATGTTAGAGCAGAGGGGTAAAAACGCTTTAACTTCTCCATAAAACCCATTTTTGGACATCGGGCCCATAGCAGGCTGCTAGTCACAGCCAACAAATCCTATTGTGGAGTCAAACCTTGGGAGGGGGGGGGGGGGGGAGAAGGCAGAATCTGACACTCCCTCCTTCGCCTTTTCCACTAAGTAGTTTGGGTACTAAGGTAGCAACCGCTCGGGCCAAGGAAAGCATTCGTCTCTTAAATAGGTGATATCAGTCTTCTGGGAAGTAAGAAGATGGCACTGGCTGATCTCAAACGACCCTTTCAACTTCAATCATTTGTATGCTGTGCTTTTTAATATTCTAAATTTTAATATCTTTTCTAGTTCTAACCTATGTTCTAAAGACCATGGCAGCTTTAACATTCTGATTCTCTCCTATCTTTTTCTTTTCTCCTTCCCCTGCCTCCTCCTCTCCATTTCCTCTCTCCTCATCTCCCTTTTCCTTTCTTCCTTCCCTCTCTTTTCTTCTCCCCCTCTTCTTTTCTCTCCTTCCTCCTCCCATATATATATATATATTTATATATACATCAGAAATATCTACATATTACAATGGGGATAGAATGGATAGAGTTTCAGGTGATATCAATTCAAACCCTGCCTCTGACCCTTACTAGCTGAGTGACTCTGGGCAAATCATTACCTTTTTTTCAGTCTTGACTTCCTCATCTGTAAAATGGGTATAATAATAACAACAACAATATCTTTCTCCCAGGGTTGTTGTGAAGATCAAATTAGATAATATTTGTAAGATGCTTTGCAAACTTTAAAATGCCATGTAAATGCTAGCTACTATTATTATTGTTTTGTTTAAATATATACAAATAAATGTATGCATGTGAATATATTTAAATAATACATATATGGACATATATGGACACACACATATACACAGATGTAAATATACAGACACACATGTATGTACATACATAGACACACACAGAAACATACACATATATGTCTAGACTTGTGATTTGAATAGCACCAAATTTTTTTTTGGGGGGGGGGTCTACCATAATCTTCAGAATATTTTCAAGAAGCAATAAACAACTTTTTAAAGGAAATTATAAGAAAAAGGAAGCACATCAAAGAACATCTCTCCTTAACAGTATCTTGCTTTTCACTCCCTTTTGCCCTCCAATTCCTAAAGATTATTTCCATCTAGCAACGTCTACTGCAGTAGATAAAGAGCCAGGATCCAGACCTGGCTTCAAGACCTGAAGCCCTGAATTCAAATGTGGCCTCAGACATTAAGAGCTACAGATACTGGGCAAGTCACTTAACTGTTTGCCTCAGTTTCCCTATCTGTAAAATAAGGCGGAGAAGGAAATGGCAAACTACTTCAATATCTTTCCCAAGAAAACCCTAAATGGTGTCTCAAGGAGTCAGACAGCTACTGTCTTCTGGGCTCTGGGTCTGTATCTCCGATTGCCTAGGAGCTATCCTAATCTGGCTGTCCCATCAGCCTTAAATTGAATTTATCTATCTATCTATCTATCCCCAAACCTCCCTCTCCCTCACCTCCTTGTGTGGGCTTTACTCTCCCTGTCAGCAGCACCATTTTTTACCCAATCACCTATATTCAAAAGCTTGAGAGTTATTTTTTCCTTTTCTCTTTCCCTCACTTCTCAGACTCAATTACCAAGTCCCATCAATTCCACCTCCACCACATTCTGCTAATCGGTCCCCTTCTCTCTGTTCCCTGAAGTCACTCTATTGAAGAATCTCATTACTTTCACCTAAACTACTACAATAGCATCCTCACGGGTCTGCCCACTTCCACTTTCTCCTCTCTCCAATTTATTCTTTATAACACTGTCAGAATCATCTTTCTTATTCATAGATTTGATGATGACACTTTTCTGCTCAAAAAAAAATCTTTAGGCTTTTCCCACTGCCTTACTAAGTAAAATCCAAACAGCAGCCTGGCATTCAAGGCTCTCTACAAACCTAGACTATCTTCCCCTCCCTTATCTTTTCTCAGACTATACCCCTCTGGCAAAGTGGATAGACTGCCCAATTTGGGAGTTAGGAAGACCTGAATCCAGATTCAGCCTTAGACACTTACTTGCTGTGTGACCCTTGGGCAAACCTCCTAACCCTGCTTCCTCAGTTTCCTCACCTGTAAAATGAGCTGGAGAAGGAATGGCAAAGCGTTTTAATATCTCCGTCAAGAAAACCCCAAATGGGATCATGAACACGGACAACTAATCGACAAAGCAACAGCAACAGCTCATGTGGATGAATGACTTAAGTTCTGTCCACTAAGCACAACCTCCCACTTTCATACCTTTGGTCACACTACTTCCTAAACCTGGAATTCTGTTACTTCTGCCAATTCACCAGCTATAGTGTTCATCCTAAATTCTCCTTCCTCCATAAAGGATCCTTAATTTCACCCTACCTGCCACTGCTAACAATCGTTCCCCCTTAGACCTCCCAGAACACATTGTCCCATATCCCTCTAATATATTTATCGTATACAGTAAGACTGTGGGTTATATTTATCTAGATTTGAGTCTTTTCTTCTTACTAGATAGAAAGCTATCTAAGTAAGTGTATACACACACACACACACACACACATACACACACATAGTACTTATATATAGCATATAGAATAAAAGTACTATATTTCATCTACATTTCTGCTCCTAATTTAGACAGTACCAGCTCAAAAGAGACAAATAAAAATTTGATGAATCTAAATGAAGCTATAATTTGTGTTGGATGGCATATTTATTATATCATCACTTAGAATCATATATGTAGAGATGGAAGGGACTTTAGAAATCCACAAGCCCAAGACAGCTAGGTGGTGCAGTGGGTAGAGCACCAGCCCTGAAGTCAGGAGGATCTGAGTTCAAATCAGACCTCAAACACTTACCCCTTCCTAGCTGTGTGACCATGGGCAAGTCACTTCACCCCAACTGCCAAAAAAAAAAAAATCCACAGGCCCATAGATTTGAAGAGAGAAGAAGCCTTCTTCTCTGATGAATAAGCCAATTGCCTCATTTTACAGTTCAGGAAATTGAGGTACAGAGTTTAATGAGTTGTCCAAGGACAGTAACAGAGCTAGGATTTGAGTCTGGGTATCCTGATTCCAACAGTTTCCCCATAATCCTACAATCAAACTATAAAATCAAAATCTATATTTAAGGTATGTCAATTCGCCCTCCAGTCACTAAGGTGATTTTCCTAAAGCATGTACTCAATAAACCCCAGTGGCTCCCTATTGTCTCTAGGGTCAAATACTCTGGCAATCAAAGCCCTTCCTAAATTACTAATAAGATTAAATACTAAAAAGCTAAAATTAAGTTAAATGCTAATAAGATCTAAGGAAATACTAATAAGCCCTCCCTACCTTTCCAGTCTTACACTTCCTTCTGATCCAGTGCCTCCTTCTCATCTCACAAACCAGATCCCTCAACTCAGGGCATTTTTTCTGGCTATTCCCCATGCTTGAAGAGTCTCCCTCCTCAGCTCCAACCACTGGTTTCTCTGGTTCCTTCAGTTCCCAACTAAAAATTCGACTTCTTCTAAGATTGGCCCAAATCTTCCTTAATGCTTGTGTCTTTCTCCTGTGGATTATGTCACATTTATCTTTGTGCATAATGGCGTCTCCCCGATGGACTGTAAGCTCCTTGCTCATTTTTTGACTTTCTTTATATCCTTAGCACTTAGCGGACTGCCAGGCACATAGCAACTGCTTAATATTTATTGACTGACTAATCACAAACAACCTGAGGAGACATGATAGAGATATTAAAAATAACATAGAGCACTCCACATTGGAACTCTACTCTCTGTAACTTGAGTGGTTCTGGGGTGTGGAGGGAGGAGAAGTTTCTAAAAGAGTGGGGTAGCCAAGGAAGGCTTCCCAGCAGAAGTAGATTTTGAACTGAACAGTGAAAGAAATATAAAACTAAAAAGTGAAAGGGGAAGCAGGAAGGCATCCCAGGCAAATGGCGTGTGAGAGAGAATGAAGATATTTATGTAAAACAGGTCATCTGTTTGGTAGGGATTACTCATCAACCCGGCTAAGCAGCGGGATAGATTTCAGGGATTCTGCAATCGGTAGGGGGAGATGGGGCTGAAGTGACATCATTCTAGAGCTCCAGTGGAAAGTCATCATCTTCTGTCTTTCTATGATTTGCTCATCATCAGGGAGAATCCTACTTGAAGGATCATTAATCTCTACTGCAGCCTGACTTTGCCGGGGTCCCGCAGTACACGATGGGAAGGGCTAGTATGGGCATTCTGAGCTTCTGCCAATCTGGGGTACAGCCCTGCCACTGGTCTTGCCCATCGCCCTGGTTCTGCTGCTTAAGGGGTTTTAAGGAGAATTAAAACCCACATACACGTACAGGCACACATACATGTACAACACACACAAGCATGTGTATATACACGCATGTGCATACACATACATATATACATACACATGTCAGAAATCACCCCACATACATATATCTATATTCACACACATATCTATACACATAAACATGCCTACACATATATACCTATATAAAATATATATCCATATACATGTAAACACATACATGATGAACACACATACAATGCCTTTATTTATACATGCACTATACACACATCACCTACACAACGGGACACACAGCACACATATATGGCATATCATCACATGTATGTACATGCACATACATGTACATCTACATAGATAACTACACAATACACAGGTGCACACCTACACACACCCAAATTTGCACATACTTAAACACACAATCTACATATACATGTCTACACAATATATACCTGCATGCATATGTGTACCTGTACACATATAAACACATATTCATACCTATACACATAAATGTACTCACATACATATATACACATGCATAAACATATGCACATATATATCTATAAACATATCTGCGGGCAAATTTCTATCTCGCATACCTACATACTGTGATGGATAATTAATAATAACTATGGAAACCCAAGCTGAGCCATATAATTTATTATCAAAAATGTCATTAAAAACAGGTCACTGGACTTCCCAGTTAATCCAAAGACCTGAATATAGAGAGATAGATTTTTACATATTAAAAGCAATCAAATAAGATCAAGTAATTAAAAGAAAACAATTAACAGAATATAAACCAGCATTTAAAATTTGGTAATCTGGTTTCCAGTTGGAGAAAAGATTAGGGGCTTTCCGAGTTGGAGGGGGAGAGTGAACAGGTGCACGTCCCTGAAATCAGAAAAAGAGATATCACTCCCCTTCTCCCCTAGTGTCTGCATTCAATCAAAGGAACACAGAAATAATAACTGATTGACCATCCCGGGATCGATTTTCAGATAAGATATATGAGCTGCTTGAGATGTGTGATTGTGAGAAAACTCCTTCATCTTGGGATCTGAGTGGGTTTCTGGTCACCATAACCTAGACTCCTTAGTTAAGGGTCTCTAAGCAACAAGTAGAGGTGGTCCAGCCTCCCAGCCACTCAGGGTTAGGTTCAAATAATACAATAAAGTTTTCTCACAATTCCCATAATTGAATAAAAGTTTTCTCACAAGACAGAAATTGGATTAGACCCATAATTGAATAGAAAGGGAACTGAGCTAGCTCCAGAATTGAGTCACAAGATGGAGTGAATGTGGTTCACTCAATTCCCACAATCCTCTCAATACACACACACACACACACACACACACACACACACACACACACACACACCTACACATCTACACACATACACACGCAGTCAAGGGCTTTGTTTTTTGGAAAAGAGCTCGAGTTAAACATAGCACTGGCACGAAGCCACCAATGATAATACCAAACATGCCTCTGTGCCCACTGCATTAGGCAGGAGACAAGAATGCTGTGTGAGTCACAGCACCAAAACAGGGATGGAATCTTCAGACTGGAGGTGGTCTGGTAGCGTGTGGGGACTGGAAAGGCAAGCCTAGCTAGGTCATTAAGGGGTGGATAAAAGGCACTGGTAGAAGGGAAATGGGAAGCCAACAAAACCTCATTCATCTCTAATTTGCTTTTCTTTTCTGAGGGAAGGTGAGTCGAGAGAAAATGGGTTAAAGTGAGAAGTCAGGACACTTGGTCCTTCGTAGCATTTAGACTCAGAAAAGACTCTTAGAAACCATTTAAGGAAGGATTTTAAGCTAAAAGGGACCTTACAGGCCATTTACGTCCCACATTTTGGAGATCAGGAACCAAGGCACAGAGGGGTTACTTAATTTCCTCAGGGTGTCAGAGGTGGCATGTGAGTCCAGGGATTCCTAACTCCCCAAGACATTGTTCTATGCACTAGACCCATGGAGCTTACACTTTGGGGTCATGTATTCCTCTGGCAATCTGGTTCTTTTCAGAATAATATTATTAAATTCATAAAATGCATGTGGATTACAAAAGTGACTAACTATAAAAAAATAGTGTTAGCAAAATTTTTTTTTTTTTTTTTTTAAAGCAAGTCCGGGGCAGCTAGGTGATGCAGTGAATAGAGCACCAGCCCTAAAGTCAGGAGGACCCTAGTTCAAATCTGGCCTCAGACACTTAACACTTCCTAGATGTGTGACCCTGGGCAAGTCATTTAACCCCAATCGTCTCAGCAACAAGCAAATAAATAAATAAATGAAAGAATAAATTGATAAATAAATGAATGAGTGAACAAACAAGCAAGTCCATGTGGGGATTGAATGTGGATCACAACATAGTTTGTTTGTTTGTTTGTTTTTTGCTAATTGCTTTTTTTCCTTTCTCCTTTTTTTCCCTTTTTGATCTGCTCTTTCTTGTGCAGCATAATAAATGTGGAAATATATATAGAAGAATTGCACATGTTTAACATATATTGGATTACTTGTCTTCTTAAGGGAAAAGGGTGGAAAGAAGGGAAGGAGAAAAATTTGGAACACAAAATTTTGCAAAGGTGAATGTTGAAGATTATCTTTGCGTGTATTTTGAAAATAAGAACTATTATTATGAAAGAAATACTAAAATTTAAAAGCAAGTGGCCTCAGCTGAAGCAGCTTTTACAAGGTAACATTATGGCATATAACCCATGGCATCCAACAATTCTCTGACCCTCTAATTCTATATAAGAGAAAACTGGGATCTAGAGAAGAGTAATCTGTCCGAAAGGACATGCTCTAGCTAGCTAGTACTAGCGACCTTTCTGCCATAAATATCCCCTTGCCTTGGTCTCTTGCTTTTCCTAGCTTCTTCCAATACTCTGTTTATTGAGCCAGCTCTTCTCAGATTAATCTCCATTTTCTCTGTCTGTATTTTGCATGTTTCTATCTATTTACATATCCCTTCCTTATTGAAATATGAGCTCCCTGAGGGCAGAAAATGCTTTTGCTTCTTTTTGAATTCCCAGGGCTTAGCACTATGCCCGACACCTGTTGTGGTTCAGTCATTTTCTAGTCTTATCTGAGTCTTCTTGATCCCATTTTTTTTTTGGTAGAGATATTTCCTTCTCCAGCTTATTTTACAGATAAAGAAAATTGAGGCGAGTTAGGTGACAAACCCCAGTTATAAAGTTGTGTCTGAAGCAGGATTTGAACTTAGAGATGAACCTTTCAGACTCCAGATCTGGCTCTTTATCCATCAATAAATGCTTTCTGACTGACAAATGATTTCCAAATTCCAAGTCAACAAACATTTATTGAAGGCCTATAGTACCATGGGAACAGACAGAAATACACTTTAGATAAGATGTAGTCCCTGTCCTTCACGCAACTTACTGACTGGGGGGAGATAGAGGGGAGAACAAGACATTATCATAGATAATCAGATGGGGTGATGGATAGGGCTTTGAGCTTGGACCCACACAGCAAGACCTGAGTTTAAAGTGTACTTAACTATGGGATGGGAAGATGGACTATTTAAAGGTCTCAGTTTCCTCATTTGAATAAAATGAGGAAACTGCATGTGCTGGTCACTGGGGTCACTAAAACTTTGATCCTATGACCTACTAATCCTAATGGTACTGGATAAATGGCAGTATAGAGGTAGAGAGGAAAGGGCCACATGAGCTGGTTCTTGAAGGCATCGCTGAGGAAGGCTTCTCGGAGGAGGAGGTATTGGAGGCGGGGAAAGAATCCACTGCTAAAAAAGGGTAGCACAATTTCCAGCCTAGACATAATAGGAAGAAAGGCTGGCTTTACGTCTCCGCTAAAATCTCATTTTCTGAAAGAAGCCTTTCCCCAACTCCCTTAATGCTGGTGCTTTTCCTTTTTGATTACCTGAAATTTATTTGGTATATGTCTTGTTTGATCATCGCCTCTTCTATTAGGCTGTGAGTTCCTCAAGGGCAGGATTTTTTTTTTTTTCTTTGCCTTTTTTTTTGCCTTTCTTTGAATTTCCAACCTTTAGCACTGGGCTCAGTACATAGTAGGAGCTTAATAAATGCTGGCTGATTGCCTGCACTCCAGAGTTGCTGCATCATGAAATGTGAATACTGTAGGAGACAAAGTTGGGAAGGCAGGGTGATAACCAGATTGTGGTGGGTCTAGAACGCTGTTTAAAGCTAGATGAGCCTTTAAGGCCAGGTATACATGAATATGCACGTGTATATGTGTGCGTGTGGAAGTGTATTTTAAACCATCCTCCGAGTAGCCAGGGCACCTCAAAGCCAACAGGAGCCATATTAAAAAGAGCTCCCTTGCCAATGTGTTATTCCTCTGTGAGTCCAAACGACAGCTCAGCCAGGGCAGGGAGGGTCAGTTTACAGAACAGTGAGATATTTAAGGAGCTGACGACTGAACATTTTAAGCGGCGGTATATAATAGCGTAAGTCACCAAACACCAGAGCAGCCCACACGCTCGGCTTAGGTTGAGCTCAAATATGTGGAAGGCTGCCAGCAACATAAAGGGGTTTCAATTAGTCACGCAAGGGTCTCACTTATCTATCAGTGGACACATTTTACATATACCCAAGGAAGAAACAAGTAACAGGCTAAATGAGAACAAAACAGGAGGGTCCTAACCCACAAATCTATTTTCCTCATTTAGCCTTGAATGGGCAATAGGACAGAGGAAGGGGTAGTCCGAGCTGGGGAAGCCAAGGCAGCAAAATACAATCTCATCCACTTGGCATTCAAGGCCCTCCTTGGTTAATGGCCATCCTTTTTTGAAGCCTTTTTCCTTTCTAAAGAAAAATATGAGGGGCAGCTAGTTGGTGTAATGGATAGAGCACCAGCCCTGAGAGTTCAAGTCTGGCCTCAGACACTTAACACTTCCTAGCTGTGTGACTCAATTGCCTCAGCAAAAGGAAAAAAAAAAAGGAAAAGAAAGAAAAATACGAGAACTGACCAGCATCATGGGATCTGTAGTTTAGAGGGACAAAAATTCCCTCTCAGCAACTGACAGCCATTTATGTGACATATTTAGGAATTCTAAAAGTGACAAATGTGGTCTGAAAAAGATAGAGAAGAAGGAAGGGAGCCTTTTAGAGCTGAGCAACAACCAGGGGTGTCGACCTCCCCAGTCCTAGCCAGGACTTCAGCTAAAACAAAAGATATTAGTAACAGCCCCTGTGCAGAAAGGAAGCTTTGGGCCAAAACACCAGATGTAGTTACCTCTTCAGGATCTGAGGGAAGTTCTAAAAAAAAGCTCTGTTCTTCTTCCAACTTCCTCCCCCCTGTGCCTATCAAGTAAGAGATATTTTCGCATATTCTTTTCACTCGTTTACCTCAATATTTCCAGGCAGTTAGGTGGTATAGAGCGCCAAGCCTGGAGTTAGGCTGACCTAACAATGGTTACATGTGCCTTCAGATATGCATTAGCTGTGTAATCCTTGGCCAGTATCTTAATTGTTGCCTGCCTCCTTTTGTTCAACTGGAAAATGGGGATAACAACAGAATCTAGTTTGAAGGACTGTTATGAAGAGCAAATGAGATAATACTTGTAAAAAAAAAAAAAAAGGAAAAGAAAAAAATACTTGATACAGTTCCTAGCACATAGTGGTTATTATGTTTATCTCCTTCCCTCCCTAATTTTTTTTCCCTGAGGCAATTGAGATTAAGTGACTCGTCCAGGGACACAGCGAGGAAGTGTTAAGTGTCTGAGACCAGATTTGAACTCAGGTCTTCCTGACTTCAGGGCTGCTGCTCTATCCACTGTGCCACCTAGCTGTCCCCATCCCTGATTTTTTCATTTTAAATTTAGGCAGAGAGACAAAACCTCTGCTGAAAGTTGGGAATTTTCTTAACTGGGAGTTATGACTCCCATCAACTTTCTGCTGATGAGAAACCATCTCTTCCTTGGTTAGGTGCAAGTTCTGCCGAGGAACTCAGCCCGCTTGTTACAGTGTTACCATAAAGCCTGGGCCTTGACTTGGAGATGGTTTGAGCCTTTTCTTTCTGGAGGACCGCGCTTTCATGATCTATCTGTACCTTGTCAGTTTCAGAGGAGACCTATATTTCTAGCTAAAAATGAGCAAATTATTGCAACAGGGCATTGTGTTAATTCTCCAGAGACCGAAGAGGGAGAGACGAGCGGGCTCAGGTCAGCTGCACACTCTGCAGATACCCACAAGCACAGATGATATCGTTGTATTGCTACGCTTCTGAGATGTATGTTCCAAGCAAACTGTCCCCTGGAACACACACCGTCATCTGCCTTTGTCCACACTGTTGCCTATATCTGGAGGCCTATCCCCAGTTCCTTCTCAGCTGAATCCCTGCTTATTCATTAAAGCTAAGTTTAAGTGCCACTTCCCAGATCAGTTGCTACATTCAAAGAGAAACGCGCCAATAATCCATACAAAGATATACAGCCTGAGCATTTACTTAGTTTTAAAATGTAATGTTATCTGTGTTTGTGGTTTGTTGTTTTGCTAAATACTTCCCAATTACATTTTAATCTGGTTCAGACATTCTAGAGCAGGGGTCCTCAAACTTTTTAAATAGGGGGCCAGTTCACTGTCCCTCAGACTTTTGGAGGGCTGGACTATAGTAAAAAGAAAAACTTTGTTTTGTGGGCCTTTAAATAAAGAAACTTCATAGCCCTGGGTGAGGGCGATAATCGTCCTCATGCACGGGCTGTGGTTTGAGGACCCCTACTCTAGAGAATGATATCAGAAGTACGGGGGGGTCTATTTGACATCTCTGTCCTATAGGAAGCCTTCCCTGATCCCCGGTATCCCCCCTTTTCATTTCTCTTTAGCCCTACTGCAGCATTTTGTACTTTTCTACTATTCTTATATAATACTGCATATTAAAATTGTCTATATGTCTTATTCTATTACCATAAAGAGAGTTCAGTGAGTAAGAATTCGTTTTTATCTAACTTTAAAAAAAAAAAACTTTCCCTTTATAGAGTATAATGCATGAGGAAAAGTAAGTGTTTTTAAAAAGTATGATAAATGAATGAGTGAAAGAAAGTAGAGAGAAGACAGCAACCATGTTACTGACAGGAAACTATGACAAAGATCATCAGCTCCATCTTGGCTCTCTCAGTCTTGCTGTGAGGGTGAGATTTGCATAATAATAATAACTGACATTTATAGAGAGCTTTAAAGCTTTGCAAGGTTCTTTCTGTACAAAATGTAGTAGAAGAATTGAAATGAATATTCCAGCTGCAAATGAGAGAGTAGATAGGGGTTAGGGAGTGACGAGTGAGATGCAGAGTCAGTTCAAGAGATAGACGCGTGGCTAATGGCTTTTCTGGCGGTCCGGTTGGGTACAGCTGGCTAAAGTCTCCCTTACCAGGAGCTGAAATAGCCCCTTTAGCTAGGAGCTAAAACTGCTGACAAAACCTAAGAGGCTGAAAAAATAGTTGCAGTGAGCAGCAGATGGCGGTGGTGAGCACTGTCCGGGAGAGCAGTGCCCTGGAGAAAACAGCTCACCTGACAGCATAACTGAAGGACCCCATTAGTTACAAGGGGAGCACGCAGCAGCACTGGTATAAATTTCCCAGGACCTCTGGCTTCCCTGGCCACGTGCTGCCATGCCAGTAAGGTTTGGGAGTGTTTATTAAGTAATGATTATGTGCCGAGAACTGTTCTAAGCATTTTATAAATATCATCACATTTAACAAGGGAAGATGACAAGATTTCTGCCCTCATGGAGATTATAATTTAATAGAATGTGATAATCTATGGGGGAAAGTGTGTGTGTTTCTGTGTGCTGGGTAAGGGAGAAAACTTTCTAGTCATTAATTTTACTACACTTATGGCGGGTGTTTCCTCAATGATTTCATCTTTCTCCCGCCACACACTGTTAAATTAAATGTCTTTTTCTTTGAATTACTATATTCTCTGGTTGTGTGGAAATAGAGTCACGGGGGATCACAAGCAATGGTTTTGTGTGAATGTTGACTCGTAATATGTCTGACCTGAGATCTCTGAAGGCACCATCTTCCTTATAGGTGTGGGTAGTGGGGCCAGGGGCTGAATATCTCAAAAGTCACCAGGAGGATGGCCATGGAATGGTGATCAAACTGAACTAAATAGAGGAGAGGATGTGTGTGTGTGTTCCATTTACATTGTGGTATAGAGATGTCACACTCAAATACAAATGGCTAGGTGGCAAAGTGGATGGAGCACTAAGCCTGGGGTCAGGAATACCTGAGTTCAAATGTAGCTTCAGATATTTATAAGCCATGAGACCTTGGGCAAGCCACCTTATCCTATTTGTGTCGGTTTTCTCATCTGTAAAATGGGGATGATAATAGCACTTACCTCCCAGGATTATTGTGAGAAACAAGTAAGTTTAAATCATTTAGCACAGTATCAGGCACATAGTAAGTATTCTATAAATGTTAACTATTATTATTAGAAATGGAGACATTTAGCTGTATAAAAGGATTCTTGCCAGTCTCATACTGACTTGGAAAAACACAAATTGGCATTATTTATATGCAATTGTATTAATTTTGTTAAGTAGTCAGCAGCTAGGTGGTGGCTGGGCCAGAAGTCAGGAAGTGTGACCTCAGACACTTAATTAGCTGCATGGCGCTGGGTAAGGCACTTCACCTTGTTTGCCTTGGTTTCCTCATCTGTCAAATGAGCTGGAGAAAAAAATGGCAAACTGCTCCAGTATCTGTGCCAAGAAAATCTCAAATGGGGTCACGAAGAATCAGACATGACTGAAAAATGATTGTACAAGAACAAAAAGAGTCTGATTACGTTTTAATGTGGTTTAGGCTGCATTGGGGAGTATTATGGGTCTTCAGGCAGCTTGTCTGACATGTCCAAGGTAGTAGATAGAAAACGGGTCTCAGAGATAGAAACAGTCCCACCCCTGATGTAGACTTGACAAATGACTCTGGGGGACGAGTCCCTTAACCACCCAGTGTCCCCCAGGTAATTCTCTAAGAGCAGAAATTGCAAAGCAGCTGCTGATCTACATTAGCCAAGGGAGTTTCCTCACCGGGAATTCCCTGTACCAATGAAATCAGAGATCTGAAATCACAGGTCTGTACCAAAATACAGGTTCCTCTTCTCTCCCCCCCCCCCCCCCGCCTCTGCCCTGGCAGTGGGAGGTGCTCCCTGTGAGAGAAATCTGTGTTAACTGTGAGGAACGGATACCAAATTTGGGGCAGATAAGTTTAGAGATGGCAATGTCCTGCCCACATGAAGATTACAATCTAATAGGGGTTTAGGATATATTCAGGAGGTACCTAAAGGTCAAAAGATAGAATGAGGTCAAGTTCAGGGTCTGCAATCTCTTCCTCTGCTTCCCAAGGCTCTCTACTCATTTATCATCAAGGATTTTTCATGCATTCGGTGACACGCTCCTCATTCCAAGGAAGCTCAATGCAAAGGCTGAATGGCTGTTTCTCCAAAGTAAAAAAAAAAAAAAAAAAAAGCAGACTTTTTTTTTTAAACAGTGGGGTGGGGCCAATCATCTTAGCAAAAGCAAAAAAAAAAAAAAAACTTCAAAAGACCTCCTCTAAAGTGAACGCTTACAATGTCCAATTAATCTCTCTGGGTTTAGATCTCAAAACAGAGGCTGTTCCCACTTGGTACTTTTTGGTATTTCATTTTTCTCTTCATTTATACCTTCTCCCTCTCTCCGGAGATTTAAAGTTCACCTCTTGCTACTTCTACCAATTTATTTGAAGATTCAAACTTGCATCCCAGCAAATGAAGTCAAAAAGGTAGAAAGAATCATAACAGTGATGTATATCCTCAGACAGATGATACAATGAGAAAGCTATAGGGTATAGAGTCGAGAAAACTGCCTCTGATGCATATCAGCTTTGTCACCTTGGGTAAATTCCTAACTGCTGCCTGCCTCAGTTTTCCCATCTGTAAAAATGAAGATAATAACAGTATCTACCTCTGCCTCAGTTTCCCCATCTGTAAAATGGAGATAATAACAGTATCTATCGCCGCCTCAGTTTCCCCATCTGTAAAATGGGGATAATAACAGTATCTACTTTTCCAAGTTGTTGCAATGACTCCAAACCCAGTGCTCTTTTTGTTATACTAACCTACAACAATTCAGGGCATCAAGTCATGTTTCCAGAGCCCCTTAAAGTTTCCATCTGACAACACTGTGTGGTAGGGAGTGTGAATATTATCCAGCCTATTCCACAGGTGAGGGAAGAGAGGATAAGCCTTTAAATGACTTGCCCGTGATCACACAGTAAATGAGTCATCAAACCCAGGTCTCCTGACTCTGAATCTGACTTCAAACTGTCTCTCTGAGCTGCCCTGGCTTCTTTCAGAGGAGAGGGAGATAGCTTCCAGCTGGGGGACCAGAGAAGCCTTTACAGAAGGGGCCTTTGAGCTCCTTCTTGGAGGATGTGAAAGATTTGAATCCAAGGAACTGGAGGTAAAGAGGGAGAGAAAAGAAGGGGGAGCCGGTAGGGCATCTCCCAGATCGGCAATCAAAGTGGAAACCCCTCTCCCTGGAAGTCACCGACTTGGAAGTCTGCGGCTGACAAGACTGTGTGTGCCTTCCCTTTAAAGGACCATCGCGCAATTTCAGTCAAATGATGATCTATACCATATGAAATGAGCCCCCGTGCAGGGAGACAACACTAATTAGCTGTCAGGAGTGATGCAAACTCTACCCTGATCCCCTCCCTGACAATCTATCTGAGAATCACCCTTTGCCATTGAGTGCCGCTCCATGATAAAAAGGAAATATGTTCAAAGCAGAATGGCTAACAAGAAGGGGGGAGAAGGGGGAAGGACTCGGGGAGACAGAGAAAAGCAGATTGCTTCTGACACTTTCCCAAGAGAAGAAAAAATTAAAAGCATTCAAAAAAATAATTTGTCATCATCAGGTCTCAAAAATAACATACTCTTGAAAAGTAGGGTTTGCATCCAGGGTATTTCCAGGCATCTGTTCAGCATGTGAGATACATGTGGGGCTGGCTGGTGCCAAAGTCAAAGTCAGGTCTTCATTGGAGGGCCCGGATAAACACCCAGAGAGGAGGTGGGGGCGGGGAGGTGGTAACTGGATCACAAACCTTAGATATCATCCAGCCCATTCCTCTATTTAAAGCAGTGGAGATCGAGGCGGCGAAATGGCAAGGGACTTGTCCAAGATTACAGAGGCAGCGAGGGGAAGGATCAGGATCTGAACCCAGTTCTCTCTAATCTAAATGAAAAAACTGATGGAGTTCTAGATTTGGCATCTTTTCCTAAGATACCACTCCCTTTCCCCTAATTTCCCACAGCTCCCTGGTTCTGGGCTCAGGGATCCGAGTCTGGGTAGACAGAAGCTAGAATGGGCACCTTCTGCCTTGGCAGTGGGTAGGGGAGGTGGAAGGAGGGTTGGCTCTGGAGTCAGTGGACATCTATCCTAATCTGCCTCTGACACTTTCTCCTCATGTGGATTTCAGCAAATCACCTTTACTTTTCTGGATTCTAGTCTTTCTCATGTGTTAAACAAGAGCGTTGGCTAGAGAGCTTCTGAGGTCTCTGAGAGCTTCACATCTATGGCCACACACTTTATGTCCAAGATGGGAAGTGATCGGAAAAACGTAGTGCTGGCTGGATTATGGGAAGTCTGGTCCCCCTGTCCCAACAGTGTCTGTCATAAAAAATGCAAAAATTCTTTCCTCTAACTGTTCTCTATTTATGGGTTTTTTCAGTGTTTATGCTAATCAACTGCTTTTTAAAATAATGCTTTATTTTATTTATTATTACTAAAATAATGCCAACTTTAAATTCTTTTTAAATCAGAGAGTTAGCCCAAATGATTTCCAGAGTTCCTCCCAGCTGGGGTTCTGACTGTGAGTCTCCCACTAATTCACTTGTAGTAATTGCATCCATTGGCTTCTTCTTATAAGCCTTTGACAAGAGTCAAAGGAGGAGAAGGGAGATGGAGGACATTCTGGGGGGGAGGGAAACAAAGTAAGTAAATAAGTAGACAAAGTAAACAAAGACAGACCAGTCTTGGCTGGAGCACAGACAATATTAAGGAGAATGAGTACATTAGTAATGATTAACAATAATAGCAAGTTTCTCTTAACATAATCACATTAAGAAGGCATAATAATATATTAATTTGATGTTCTAATTATATTATAATTAATAGAGTAGAATTATATTAAATAATATATTAATATAATATTAACATAATTAATAATGATGAACAATAATGATAATAACTAGCACTCATGTAGCACTTTCAAGTTTTCCCAGTGATGCTACTGGATCTTGGAAACAATTTTGTGAGATTTGCACTACGGGTCTCATCATCCCCATTGTGTAGACTAGGAAACTGAGGTTGGGAGAAGTTAAGCTGGTAACTATCTGTAGTCGTATACAAAGGTAGACTTTTCTGATTCCAAGTCCAGCTGGGATCCAGGACATCATATAAGCTCTGATTGAGGTAAGTATTGGGGATAAAGTCAGAAAGATAGATTGGGATCACATTGTGGAGAAAGGGTCATCAATATCAGACTGCAAAGCATGGAAAGAGTTTTGCATTTAGGGCAAGAGGATCAGATTTAGAATCCCAGCTCTTCTAATTACCATCTATTTATCTCTCGGTATATGACTCAGTTTCCCCTTCTGTAAATTTAAGAAATTGGGATCTCTGATTCCTAAGGGACTTCATCTTCAGTGAAAGGATTCAATGACAGCCTGGGACAGGGGCTTTAAGTAACCGGCAAACAGGAGCTGTCCAGTCCAGCCAATGGCTAAACCTTGCCTCCTTTCTCTCTGGGGCCTTTGGGGGATGGGTCCCTTAAAGGTGTGGACACCCAGGCGATTTTGTCACCTGCGCCTCTCTGTGTTTTGGAGCCATGTCCTTAACCTCCCTCTGTAGCATGCTCTTCCCTAACTAACCATCCCCTCAGGAAACCTTATCCTCCCCTCTTCCCTGGGGGAAAAACCCACAGCTATTATTGCAAGAGTAGGAGTTGGGGGCCACGCCTGGTGGGAGTAGGGGTCTTGGGGAGGGCCAAAGGAGAAGCTTGTCTTAGGAATATTCTCACAGGCTTGTGCCCCAAGCCTCCCAGGAAGCCATTTCAATTCTCAGTGGAGAGATAAAGGGAACTGAGAGGCGGCAGCCCCTTCACACAAGCCTGTGTTGACATGCTGAAAGGTTGTCATGGTAACAGCCGTGTGTCAGGGGCAGCTGGCAGAAATGTAATCTGGGTAAACAACAGGCTTGCCCTCCCAACTGGCCAAGCAGGGCAAGGGTCAGAGACTGGAAGGTGGGGGGATGAGCCTTCCTCCCCCACACAACCCCCATACTCCCCCCCCCCCCATCTTTCCTCTGAGGCTCTTGACTAGTGAGCAAACGGAAAGACTATGAGAGAGACTATGAGACGAATGTGGTTTTTTTTTTTTTTGGTTTTGTTTTGTTCCGTTTTTAAATGACAGTCCACAGGGGCTGAAGTCTGTGGGCACTGGGTCTACCCACAAAGGTGCCAGCTCTTTGTTGAATAACTTGAGCCCCGAGTGGTGCTTCTTTGCCAGCTGGGCCAGTGATCTCCAGAGCTCTCCCCTTCCTGAGGAAACAACGATCCCCCGCCCTGCACTAGGAGAGCAGCATCCCAGCTTTACTGGATACCAAACATCCAATCCACAACCCTGCTTGCTGGAGTTTCGAACCCTGAGGACAAAAAGGATCCTGGTCCCCAATTTTCTCCTAATTCCTCGAATGGGGAGCACATTTGAGAATTTTTCAAAGCCACCAGATGGAGAAAAATAAATGGAAAAAATAACAAGTTTACTGACAAAGGTGGTATCAGAACTACTGCAGCTGCCCAATTTGCCATTAGACAATCAATCAAAACATTTACTAAGTGCTTACAATGTGCAAAGGAGGCATCGTGCTGGGTGTGGGGGATGTGGACAAATACAGGTACATATTTGTCCCTCAAGGGTTGTATTCTAACAGAAAAAATATATACAGAAGTATAAATACAAAATACAGACAAAGTAAACACTAAGCCATATCTGGGGTTGGCAGAGGAGTGCTAAGCACCTGGGAGGATTAGAACATGTAGGATGCAGGACCTTAGCTAAGTCTTCAAGGGAACCAAGGATTGTAAAAGGCAGAGGTAAGGAGGGAGTATTTTCAAAGTATGGAGGGACACCCTGTGTGGATATATCACTCCCTATTTGTGGACCTCAGTTTCTTATTGTGTGAACTGATGAGATTGGATGATAAAACTGATAAGTCCTCTTCTTATTCAAGGACACTATGATTTTAGACTGAGAGACAGAGAAAGACAGACAGACAGAGACAGACAGACCGACAGATGTTATATTTCTATTCCCTGTACCTAGCATAATGCCTTATATATTCGGAGTAAGAAAATTATGCCTGACATATCACCTCTGTGTGACCATCATCTTTAGAATAAAGATTTTATACTAGAACTGATGTTCTTAACCTGGGGTCTATATACTATTTTTATCTCAATGTTTTGATAACTGCATTTCAAAATAACTGGTTTCCTTCATATGTATATGTATGTATGTATGTATGTATATGTATATATATTATTCTATGTCTTTAAAAATCTGTCCTAGGTCTTGTGGATCTGACCAAAGGGTCCAGAACATAAGGCAGGATAAGAAGCCCTGAGCTAGCTAAGCTTGAAAATCCCCTCTGGCCCTAAATTCTATTCCTATGAACTTCCACAGGGGGAGGTTAACTCTTTGATCGACCCAGGGAAGGACTGACCAGGTTTGAATATAGCTTCCTCCTTTCTCACACAGCTGAATCCTCCTGGGAAATATGAACAAGGCTTTTCTGGGTCAACACACAGACAACTCTTAAGAATCACAGAATGTTGGAGCACTGAACATCAGAGAGGGGATTCTAGAACACGAAATGTGATGGGTGGAAGCGACCTTCGGAGAGAGAATGTTATTAATGCCAGGAGGAACCGCAGAGATCTATATATCCCAAGCTCCCTTGTTCTACATATGTCAGGACTTAGGCTCCCCACGGGAAAGAGACTTGCTCAGCTCCGTGAAGCAAGTCTTGAAGGGATTTATCTAAACAGAGAGGAAGATGGGAGGACCATTGTGAGCAAAGATATGATCACTGATACTTATATACTGCTCTGATGTTACTATGTATATCTCATCTTCACAACAGTATCATCTCCATTGTTCTTGTTGTGGTTGAGTCATGTCCAACTCTTTTGTGACCCCATTGAGGGTTTTTTGGGCAGAGAAGATTTGCCATTTCCTCCTCCAGCTTATTTTACAGAAGAGGAAACTGAGACAAACGGATATGGTTACATTAGCTTAGTAAGTGTCTGAGGTCAATTTGAACTCAGATCTTCCCTTCTCCAGACCTGTGCCATTGTATGGATGAGTAAACTGAGGCCTGATAAAGTCCAGTGACCAACTCATGCCTCAAAGCTAAGCTAGACTCTAGCCTTTCATACACTACAGCATTCAGCCCTTCCAGGAACACCTACGGCATGGTGAGCAGATGCTGAGGATACTGGTCCAGTTGACGATCCGTGGAGGAGAAAAGTGAGAGAATAAGCTGAAGAGGGAGGATGGAGTGAGCCCGAGGAGATCCTTGGATCCAATCTTATTAAAAAAATGTCTGTGGTTTCCCAGAATTGAGATAAAGTAGGTACCCTGAGAAGGGAACACAGGGTTAATTGGCATCTTTGGAGTCTGTGAAGGGGAGATGTGAACAAAGAGATGGTGGGCAAGCCCCTGGAGGCGCTGTCTGATCCCTCACAAATAAACACACGGGCTTACTTGGAAATGAGCAGGGAGCCATTCCCTGGAGAAAGCTCTGGTGTGATTGCTCCGCACTAATTGTCCCGATGCCAGATGGGGCAGACCCAGGCGGTACCTGCCTACATACCTCTGCTCCCTTTCTGCAAGCTCGGACCCAATGTCACCTCCTCCTCCCAGCCCTCCCCACCCCCAGCTGAAAGTCATCCTCTTCTCCCAGGCAGTGTGGCTGGCCCTTCCACATTTACAAAGATGGGAAGCCTTTCCCCATCCCTAGGAATTCTCGTACCTTTCCTCAGTCATTTCTCTTAAAGCATCGTGTATATATAGTCTTTATGCATTCTCCTTTATATGTTGCATTACTCATTAGACTGTGAGCTCTTTGAGAGCAGGAACTGTCTTTTGCTTTTCTTTGTTTCCTCATTCTGTATTGTGCCTGGTAGGGATTTAATAAATTTTTATCTACTGACTTTCCCCAAAACGCATCATTGAATTTGAATTATAATATATTTGATTTTGAAATATGTGTATCCATCGAATATTCATTTGTGGAGTATAAGTTCTTTGTGGGCAGAGAGTACCTTTGCATTCCTAATGCTACCTATCCAAGTGCACCATATATAACAGGTGTTTAATAAATGCATGGGCATTGTGAAAAAAAAAAACCCCACTGGATTTGGAGTCAGAGAATTTGGATTCTAATCCTCTCTCTACCATCTCCTAATACCTGTGATTTTGACCTCCTTGGGTCTCAGTTTCCTCATCTGTAAAATAGCTAAGATGCTCTCTAAGGTACTTTCCACTTGTGACTCCATGATCCTTTGGTCTTGTACTATGGTGACTTGGTCTGTCTGTAGACACCACCCACTAGAGGACAGCTGGGTGGTGCAGTGGATAGAGCACCAGCCCAGGATACAAGAAGAACTGAATTCAAATTCCTCTTCAGACACCTAATACTTATTGGTTGTGTGATCTTGGGCAAGTCACTTAAGCCCAATTGCCTCAGGGGGAAAATACTGCCCATTAAGGATAGGCTTATATGGGGCCGGCATATTCTTTTATAAAGCAAGGTAGACAATCATCTAGAGTGTGAGTGATGGATGTCTACAGACTTACCTGTTCTAAAATATGTGCCTACTCCCCCATCAGCCCTCACTCCTGAAAGTACAGCCATTACTGTAAAGTTCCTAAAGATACAAATACACAACCAAGGAGAGAAAACACAGTCCATTCAGAAAGGCAGAATAGAGAAGCAGAAAGTGCATATAATTGGGAATCAGAATTTGAATCCTGGTTTTGTTCTTGCTATCTGTGCTACTTTGGGGCAATTATAAATGCAGCATCTCAGAGGTAAAAGGAAGCTCTGATTCAACTCATATCTGAACAACCATCCCCTATAGATCACAGCCAATGGCCCTCCTACCTTCTCTCCTACCTATAGTGAAGGGAAACCTACTCTCTCCAGAGACAGCCAGACCTCTTTGGGATGCTCTACTTGTTACAGCAAGCCTCAGTAAATTTCCCTCCTTTGGCCCGGTTCTCCCTTATGGGGTCAAGCAGAGCTAATCTAATCTCTCATCCTAGATACTTGAAGAGACCTCTCATGTGCTATCCCACTCCCTCTCATCCTTCTGTTTTCTCTTCTGCTAAATATTCTCACATCCTTCCAAGAATTCATATATGGGATAATTTAAAGGTCTTCTCTGGACACTTGCTAACTCCCACGTCAATGTCTTTCCTACAATATGGTGCCCAGGTCAAAAGAAAATCTTCTGTCCTGATCAGAGCAGAACACAACAGGACTTTTTACCTGCCTAGCCCCTTTTCAAATGCAGCTGAGGGCAAACTAACCCATGTCACATCATTGACACTCCATTGACCTAGAAGGCACATTGGACTCTGTCCAGATTTCCCATCTTCTATCAAAAATTAAAAGACATAGAATGAAAGTTTCTTGAGATCAGGAACTGTCTCACTTCTTTGTTTGTGTCCCCAGCACCTAGTACAATACAGTGCCCAGAACATAATAGGGCCATAAAAATGCCTTTCAACTAACTGAGCACTTCCCCCCCCAAGCTTCCCATCATGCTCTCCCTGTTAAACTATTCTTCCTGGACATTAAGAATCACTGATCTGCTGGTTCTTTATGCTGGTTTGTTCTTCCTTCTGAAGGATGAAATTATCATTAATGCTGATCAGGAAATTATTAGTTCTTCTGCTTTTGCTAGAGAGAGAGCTCCAGGAAAAGTATGGATAATTAAAGAGCCCCACTGCCAAATCATTCCTTCATGTCAAGTTTGTGATCTGTTTACTAAACACCTCTTCTATTTTCTCTTTCCGTCCAGGTGGTTTGTAGTATATTCCAATCACTAAAACCATTCCTATTTTTGCCTTCAGTGATTTTTCGCCCAAATGTTCTCTGCCACGCTTCCCCACTGTGCCTCTTGGTTTTCTTCACAGGAATATATTTTCTTAATATAAAATGCTATTCTGTTCTTCTTACACACTCATACACACACACCCCACATATACCCTTACCTATCCAATATCTTGTTATTAATATATACTCTTTCAGGGACATATACTAATAATGGGCATCATCCTACTAAGACTGAGTGACATCACTGATTTCCTTTTATTAGGTCTTCTAGTCTAGCTTGCTGGTTACTTCTACTTGGGGCATTTGTGTCCAGCCATCTGGGCCAAGGGTTTTTATTATCAACACTTCCTGGAATTTGTCTCCTGTGCATTTCTAAATGGGTATAATGCTATCTATCCTTCTTACATTGAAGTTGCTACACTCAACAGCCAGTATTCTAAACTGGGGTCTGGGAGCTTTATATAATATTATTTAATAACTATATTTCAATATAATTGGCTTCCTTTGTAATTCTACTATTTCATCTTATTGCATTTAAAAACATGATTTTAATAAGGGGGCTCTAGGCTGTCCAAAGGGTCTATGGCACAACATAAGTTAAGAGCCCCTGATCTCTAGACATTTAGCAGGTTGCTCTTTGAGCTTCAGTGGTGTCATGTGGTATTCGACTAGATTTTCTGAAGGTTCTTTCCACTCCTCCATCCCACGGCTAAATGAATGAATGAATCATAGTTACACTGTCCTGTCCCTCATGTCTCCACTGAAAGAGGAATCAGCTCTAGAGAGTCCCCCTGAAATAGGCAGAGAGAAGTCACAGGAGCCTTGATCGGCCTCCCAGCTCCAAGCCCCGGCCTGGAACTGGCTGCGACATTTATGAGGTGTTCTACTCTCTGGCTCAGGACCTGACAATTTTATTCCTATTTTGCTTTTCCTAAGGAGCTTGGCTAATCAGCCTGCAGCTTGAAGTGCTGACTGCGTGAGAGTGCACACGTGTGAGCCTGAGGACTGCTAAAGCTCATCAACATATGTCTGGGCAGAATCTGGCCTTCTTCTCGGCCTGTGTGTGTGTGTGTGTGTGCACCTTTGGATTTGTGGCCTTTTCTGGATAGGTGTGAGAATGGTGGTTGCTGTGCAAATATGAATAGCAGCCATATAAATCAGCATATGCTCACATCCCCAGGCCTTACATTTAAAATGTATTATTATTATATGTTATGATATATGAATATGGTTTTATATATATTTAAATATATATTACATATATTTAAAATATAAGACCCTGGGCATGTGATATATATATACATATATATATATATATATATATGCACACACACATATATATTTCTACATTTATATTTCTTCTTTATTCTATATAGATTTTCTATATATATATATATTTCTATATGTCTCTGTATAGATAGATAGATTTATATATACCTCTCTCTATGGACATGTGAGCATATACATATACATAAATACATGTGTGTGTATCCAAAAAGGAAAAAAGAAAGACTAACAGAGAAAATCAGGCATCTTTCCAGAGAGAACTGAATCCTGAGGTCTTCACTCATCAGATTGGTTCACATATGAGAAAGCAACACACATGCCCAGGATATAATAATGACAATGATGACGGCAATCATGATGATGATTTTGGCTTCCCAACTGTCCAAAAATATGTTGGGTGGGAATTTAGCTTCCTGTCCCTCAACTAAGCCTGAATGACTGTTTGTTGGCTATAGCGAAGGGATTTGTGCGTCAGACAGGGGATTGAACAAGATGATCTCCAACTTTGAGATTTTGGGATTCTAGTTTGGTTCTATTCATCCTTCGAGTCCCTGTCCAAGTCCAGTTGTACATCCTAAGATCATAGGGTTTAGAGCTAGAAGAGACCTTAGATGTCATTAACATCCAATGTTTCCATTTTATAAAGGAGGAACCTGAGGTTCTTAGAGGGCCAGTGACTTGGCCAAAGTCTTGAAGCTGGAACCCACCAGTCAGCGAATTCATAGGCATTTATTGAGTGTTATGTACTATGTTAAGTACTAAGATAAAGAGAAATGAAAGCACAGTTCCTATTACAAAGAATTCATATTTTAGTGGAGGAATCAACATACAAACAATTAAGTACAAACAAAATCTATAGAGTGTAAAAGGAAGAAGGAAAAATAGTAGTTTGGAGGCAGGGGGCATGGGGGGAGATGGCACTAGGAAAGATCTCCTGTCTGAAGAAAGTAAGATTTGAGCCGAGTCTTGAAGGCTGTCAAGTTTTTAAAGAGAATCAATGACATCACGGACTGAGAGAGAGGACTTTCCAGGAATGGGACGTAGCCAGTGCAAAGGGAGAATCAGGAGACCAAATGTTGTGTCTGAGGAAGAGCAAGAAAGCTTGTACTGCTGGGTCCGGGAGCAGGAGGAGAGAAGGGAAGGGCAAATGGGTTGGAAATGTCAACAGGCACTAGGTGGTGAAGGGATTGAAAAGCCCAACAGAGCATTTCACATTTTAATCCTGAGGCAATAGGGAGCTATTGAAGCTGAATGAATAGTGGAGTGATGTAGTCAGATCTGCCTTTCAGGAAAGTGGAGAACATAGACTGGAATGGTTGGAGAGACTTGAGTCATACAGCCCCACCTGCAAGTTACTGTGGTAGTCCAGGAGTAAATGATGAAGGCTTGCCCCAGAATGGGGACAGTGTCAGAGGAGAGATGCTGCCCAGGGAGAATTGAGAGGATTTCAAAACTGATTAGATTTGAGGGGTGAGAGAATGCTGAGTTGAGGATAATATTAAAGCGAAGACCCCAAAAGATTAGAAAGATACGGTGCCTTGGACAGGTTTGGGGATTTGGGAAGATTGGAGGGTTTGGGGGGAAAGGTAATGAGTTGTTTAGGACATGCTGAGCTTGAGAAGTCTATGCAATATCCTGTCTGAGAGAGCCAAGAGGAAGTTGGTGATATGAGACTGGGACTCAGGAGAAAGGTGAGGGCTGGATATAGAGATCTGAATCTCTATATATAGAAATAATAATGGGACCCAGGAGAATTTCAAGAGGAAAGACAATGATGTGGATCTAGAATCTTTGAGTGTTCCGTGCTTTTTCCCAATAAACCACAACCCACCTCCTCAAAGATTTCTTTGACTAAACTAGCCCTGATTGATCTCTTCTGAAGTCTTAATATGCTTATCCTCAGCAGCTCATAATTGAGCAATATCTAGGTAACATGAGAGCTGACGTGCAAAAAAAATTATCCTGGTCAAGAAGGAAAATGGAGGGAATGGTGTTCAATGAATAATTTTCCCGTCTCTTTTGTCATTGCTTTTTTGAAACCTTCCATTTCTCTAACTCTAATGAGACCTCAAGCTTCTCAGAGTTATCAAAATATTTGAACTGGAAGAAACCATAGAACGCAGAATGGAAGAACTTGAAGGATTTTAGAACTTAAATGTCAGAGTTAGAAGGCATCTCAGAACAAGGAATTTCAGAACTTCAGAAAAAACATAAAATGTCACGTTTGGAAGAAATCTTAGAACCTAGAATCCCAGAGCTGGAAGGGAACTCACAATATAGAGTGTCAGAGCTAGGAGGAACCTTAGAACATAGAACATCAGAGCTGGAAGAAACATTAGAATAAGTAACATTAGGACGAAAGAAACCTCAGGACACGGAATGCAAGAGTTAGCAAGAATTGCAAAAGTCATCTAGCTTAAATCTCTCATTTTTATAGGCTGAAATACTGAGGCTCAATTAGTGAAAGGGCTCAACCTATAATTTAGGATAAATTATTAGTATAAATAATCAGATTTCTTGAGTCCCGGGCTGTATCTACTATATCATATAGTCTCTTTGCAAATTCCTCTGGAGACTAATGAAGTGCTGAGTACAGATTGGGCACTCCATAAATACTTGCCAATTGAATAACCATCTATTCAACCAATACCCATTTATGAAGCACCTACTGTATACAGAACACAGTATTACTGAGGGAGATAAAAAAATTATTAAAATATACAATCCCTCTCAAACTTCCATGGAAATTATATCTTGAATTGAACTTCTTGGTTTTTATTATTATTATTATTATTATTATTATTGTAGCAGAGAATATCAGAGAAGGAAGAACCTTAGCTATAATTTGATTGACATATGAATAAAGTAAGGATTTAGTTTAAATAAATGGGGTCATATATCAAAGAGTGATGAAATCAGGACTCAAACTCAGGTCTTCTGGCTGAATATTCAGTGCCTTATACTATCCTTGTCCTTATGCTTAGAGGACATTTCTAGTATGCTGCAGGCCTGCCTTAGTAATGTGAGCACACATATTACTATTGGCAGAGTCTCCCTGAGGAGAGGTCTGTCTCCACAAGCCCCCTCCCCTCAAAAAAAAACCATATTTCCCATGTGACTGTCCCAAGACTCAGGGACTAGCACATGCTTAAGACCAAGTTTCCAATAAGTTTCTAGTTTTGCTTTCCTGTTCTGGACCCTCCCTACTCCTTGGGCCCTGGGCCAAAGATGGAGGTGAAAATAAATGTTCAACAGCTTTCCTGACCTAACTCTACAGAAGTGTTTCCATCTTGGGCATCTAGCAGCACAAAAGGCCAAAAAAACCTCTCTGTCTGTTTCTGTATCTGTCTTTCTTTATATGTCTTTCCTTCCTCTCTGTCTCTATCTATTTCTCTATCTCTCCTTCTTCCCTCAGCCTTTCTGTCTCTCATCTCTTTTTCTCTTTCTTTCTTTCTCTATCTTTTCTTCCTCCTTCTGTTTCTCTTATGTTTCTATCTCATCTCTCTCTGTGTGTCTTTCCTATATTTCTTTCCTTCTCTCTCTGTATCTCTCTGTTTCTCTGTCTCCCTTTTTCTCTGTGTCTCTCTTTGTTACTTTCTTTCTCTCTCTCTCTCTCTCTCTCTCTCTCTCTCTCTCTCTCTCTCTCT
>MU176904.1:0-10111 GCA_016696395.1 Antechinus stuartii
CCCTCCAACATTCCACATTATCTTTCCCTATCATTCTAGCCAATCTGACAGGTGTGTAGTGGTATCTCAGAGTTGTCTTAATTTGCATTTCTCTGATTAATAATGATTTGGAGCATATTTTCATATGGCTAGAAATAGTTTTAATTTCTTCATCTGAGAATTGTCTGTTAGGTACATTTTAAACTCTGCATTCTAAGGGCATCTACAGCTCTGACATTTTGTGTTCTCTGAGCTGCTAATTTTTACCTTGGAACCTGGTGGATTTCTAAAATTCAAGGTCATCTTATTTTTTGTTCCTCCCTATTGCTGATAAAGATGGAAGTTTGTTTCAACAACTTAGCCAGACCTTGGGAAAATTACCAAGTGGTTCAAAATTCACCTTAGCAATATATGTAAATGTATTGAAATAATACACTTAGAACATAGTTTAAGATACCAAGTCAGGCCCAGGAAATTGGAGTTCTTAATATTTCACATTGAGGAACATAAGTCTGGGATTAGCACAGTATATCAAGCTTGAGTAGTTCCCAAATCTCCCAGTCCCCAAGAAGGAGAAGGCCTCTGATATGGGACAAAACTAGAGTATGGTTTTAGGATAATTTGGAAATACGTCCTATGCAGGGAAAAAATTTAAATCTTAATCCTCAATCTCATTCTTAGCCCTCAGATTCCATAGTTTCACTAGGCACAGCCCTCCCCTCTTCTCTCCCCTCCTTTCATCAAATTGTTCCTTTGGTATGGAAGATCTTCTCCTTTTCTCAAGTTGATTCAAACTGTATTCATCCTTCAAGTCTCACTTTTTCCATCCCCTCTTCCTCCTTTACAACTCACTGTCATCTTCTTCCTTTGAACTCCTTTGTTGCTATTGTCCTTCAGTCATTTCTGTCATGTCTAATTTTTCATGATCCTCTTTGAGGTTTTCCTGGCAAATATACTGGTCTTCTTTGAGAATGAAGACTGAATGACAATTGGAGGGGTGTGCCATTTCCTTCTCCAACTCATTTTATTGATGATAAAACTGAAGCAAACAGGATTAAGTGACTTAGGCAGGGCTACATAACTAGCAAGTATTCAAGGGCAGATTTGGTAGGCTTTGGAAAAGAGCAGTAAACAATAAATCTGATTTGCATTATAATTCTTTTGTTCCTGATCTGTATGATCTTGGGCAAGTAAATTATATTGCCTTGAATTTAGATTCTTCTTTTTGAAAATGCAGTAGTTGATCTGCATATTCCATAAAATCCCTTCCAGAGCTGAAGATTCTTTTTGGACAGACTTTTCAGATTTTATTTATTTCAATTCAATTCAACAAACATTTATTATACTCTTCTTATGTGCTATACACTACAGATAAAAAAGAATCCCAGAAAAAAACAACCCTTGTCTTAAAGGAGTTTAATCTTTGAATAAAATACAAAATATATATTCAATAAACCCAAAATAATTGGTTGAGGGAATAGGGAGAATGGTTCAACCACTCAGAGGCTTGGGAAAAATCACTTACTTTGTGCAATAAGTGATAATTGAAAAAAAAGCCTTCATGGAACTAGGTGTCCAAGAAGCAGAGCTGTGGAGGGATGGCATTCTAGGCTTAGGGTATAAGCCAAAGGGAGAAGATGGAGTTTAGAACACCAAGTAAGTCAGTTTGCCTGAGAATAAGAGTACATGAAGGAGATTAATAATGAATCTATGAGTACACATCTTGTTTTTTTAGCCCTCCTGATTCTTTTATTATTTCAGGTGTATGTGTCTAGTGTCTCCAGATAGAATGTTGAGAACCCTTGAGGAAAAAGAATATACCAAATCTTGGCCAGCCACTTACAGAGGTCCTGATTTATATCTGGCCACTAGACCCAGATGGCACTGGAGGAGAAATGAGGCTGGTGACTTTGCCCAGTCCTGCCTCACTTACATCTAATTCACTTGCATATCATGGCATCATTTCCCTGGTGTCTTGATCTTCTTTGAGAGGGCAAACAACAGAGAGGAATCAGAGTTTAAATCCATGACTTAAAGGCTGTGAAGACCGAGTTATCACCCTGGATAACTTAGAATCAACTGGAATCCTTGATCTTTATTCTTGGTCTTAGAGGTAGAACTGAAGGGAATGGACACAGCAATCTCCACACCTTCTTTCTCCTCTTCTCCCCCCAAATTGTAACTCTGGCTTGTCTTATTCCACCCTCTAATCCCTCTTACAGTTCTCTGTATACACCAACAGATCGAGCCAGCACAGAATAGTGGGGCCGGCCATTTTCCAACCATATGCTAATAGAGTTTTGTCCAATAAGTAATTAGCCTTAAGTGCTCTGTTGTCCAAGTGCATCTGCTCAGAGTTTCAGCCCTTTACAAAAGGTCATGCCCTAACCTTTATACCTTTAACCTGAGCATAAATGGTAATATTTATTTAGCTATTGATGAAAGAATTATAGAACACAAAACTTTAGCTCTAGATAGGAATTCTAGAAAGAGTACTTAAAGACCATCTAGTCTACATCTTCCATTTGACAGAAGAAAAAAACCTGTTTATAGAAGGGAAGTAACCTACCCCCAAATCACAAAGTAAGTTAAGAGCTGAGTTTGTACTAGATCCCAAGTTTCCTGACTCTAAGACAAGGGTTGTTCCCCCTTCCTTGCCATGTTGTAGATGTGGAAGTCTTATGAAACCTCCTCATTGTTCACTGAATTTTTCCTTGACATCATTGTAGTGGTAACCCAATTGATATAATTTCTTAGTGTCCATTTGACCCAGATAATTGTGTGGAGTTTGTTCATGTCTGGACAGATATTAGTGATTAGAGGCATCATTGCATGGTAGAAAGAACACTGGATTAGGTGGTAGCAGACATGGGGTTGAATCCCATTTCTGTAAATTATTACCTGGGAGGCTTGGGCAAACCAGCACTTCCTCCCTCATGGTCCCTGTCACATGAAAGTTTTGGACTAAATCAAGGTTTTGTTTTGTCTTGTTTTTAAAATTTTGTGTGTGTATGTGTGTGTGTGTGTGTGTGTGTGTGAGAGAGAGAGAGAGAGAGAGAGAGAGAGAGAGAGAGAGAGAGAGACACAGAGAGAGACAGAGACAGAGAGAGAAAGAGTTTGATGAAGCCTATAGCTCCTTTTCGTTTTGTTGCCTACTTTTATAATTGAATGAAATGAGAAATTTCTGTTTGAGGTTAGTGAAAATAAAGACTTTTTTCCTATCCAAACTCATGGTCCTTACAAAGTTTTCTCAACTGACTCATTATTGGGGGACCAACCTGGAGACCCAAGGTTAAGAATTACTGTACTAGATGATCTTTAAGTTTCCCTAAAGTCCCCATGTCTAGGAAACAAACACATTGAGCTTTAAAAGGTTAAATCTAAAGAAAGTCACAGTAGTGCTTACCTAATTTCTGCACACAGCAAACATTCATTGTCATAAGTATGTCCATCAGTGCCACAGACAGGATCATAGATTTTGGGGCATCCAATTAATGGGTAATTGCATTCAGCCTGGAAGAGCAATAAAACAGTTTGATTCTCCTATCCTATCACAGAAACCCAACTAGAGCTGGATAATTCCCAAAAGGGGTCACAAAGAATTGGACATGACTAAATTAGAAATAATTAATAGAGGGAAGGCACTAGAATTATGGGGGACTGGGAGAGGCTTCCTGTAGAAATGGGGTTTTAGCTGGAATAAGTACTTAATAGGGATTCCCATTTACAATGTATCTGATAAAAATTCATCTAGCCTTGGCTTTGCTTTTATTATGCTACAAGACTGCCATGACTTAAGTTTATGTTTCACTATGGTCCTGTGATCTTGGACAAATCACTTGTCAGAATGATGAAAGGTGTTGCTACAAAGAATGTTGAGCTGTAAATGCCATCTGAGATGCTTCATAGTATTCTATGGCTTGAAGGATTGTGAAATATAGACCCAAGGCAATAGTGATTGATAGGGCTTGAATCATTTATTTGCAGTTTCCCTCTATACCTCTACCTCCCAAGGCAGACTATTTCATTTCATTTTTATTTTATTTTATTTGGCACTTGGGATTAAGTGACTTGCCTAGGATCACTGGGTTAGGAAGTGTTAAGTGTCTGAAGCCATATTTGGACTAAGGTCCTCCTGAACTCAGAGTCAACACTCATTTACTGTGCCATCTAGCTTCCCCAATGATTTCATTTTAGGACAATTCTAATTATTAATTCCTCTCCTTAGATAGAGCTAAAATATCCCTCTTTGTAGGTATCCTTCATTTATCTTACTTCTATTTTCTGGGGCTAAGCAAAACCAGATGGATCACTCTCTATATGACAACCATTCAGCAGTCACACATCTTTTAAATCTCTTCTTCCTCAGGCTAATTTTCATAATGTCTTTAAATTAACTTCCTATGGCATAATCTTCTGTCCCCTCATCAGTCTTCCTCATTCTTTCCTTGTTTGTTTCAGTTTGCAATGTCCTTCCTAATGTATGTTGCTCATAATGGAATATAAGAAATGCTGTAGATGGGGTATGACCAGAGCAGTCTAGTGGACTATTACTTCTCTTATTCTTGTCATGATATCTCTCTTAATGTAACTTAGAATTGCATTTGTATAACCTTTGCCTTTAGTTCCCCATCTATAAATGAAGAAGTTGAACTAAATGAATTCTCATGTCTTTTCCATTTAATATTCAAAAACTTCCTCTTTGCACCTCACTTTTCTCTCCAGCAAAATGAAGGAAATAACCCTACCTTTCACCTTATTGGAAGATTTTTGTGAGATTCAAATGAGAGTATATGTATGAATCAAATTGGAGAGTAGAAAGCACTATATAAATGGGGACTTTAAGTGGAAGGTATCCAGCCATCAATCTGAAATTAGGTTGGTAGAGAGAAATCTAGCTTGTTACTCACAGTTGAAACAGAGAAATACACTTTGAGGAGTGCTTGGGTTCCATAATTTGTGAGCTATTAGCTCTTTCAGAGAATCTTTCCTGTCTCTTTCATTTTGTTTAATTTTTGTTCTTTTTAATCAACAAGCAGATTTTCACAATCACAAAAGACACTGAAATGATCATTGTTAAGAGAAAGAAAACAATCACTAAAGATTGCTTAATTACACACAATGTCATTGAGTTTTACAATAGGAGAACTAGGAGAAATCTTAGAACAAATAAAGTAGGCCACTCAGAGCAGCAAGGGAATTCAGAAGAAAGAACACAGAATGTTAGAGCTAGACCTCTGCTTAGAACATAGAATGCAAAGTTGGAAGAGACCTCAGAAAATAGCATATAGAATGTCAGAGCACAGCGTACAGTGGATCAGAGGTGGAAGGGAAAATAAAGAACATAGAATGTCAAGCGCAGAACATAAAATGTCAGAGCTTGAAGGAACATACAAAATGTTAGAGATAGAAGAGGACTCAGAACACAGAATACAGAATATATACTGAAACAATAGATAGATCTGGAAGGGATCTTAGAACATAAGACATGGAATGTCAGAGCACAGACCACAAAATGTAAGAGGGGTCTCAGAACACAGAATACAAGATGTTGGAACATAGAACAAGCAGACAGAGCTGGAATCAATGATCCCTTCACCATGGCATGGGAAATGTACTAAAATAAAAAAGCAGAAATTCTTCTTACATCTCGTGTTCGTATAGCAGTATGTGCAGTATCTAGGAAACAAATTATAAAAAAAGTTAGGTTTGCCTTGTGTCTAGAACTGATACTTTAGGAGTGGGAAGGGGGAATAAGGGAGCCAGAGTAGTCCAGATTACAGTCCCAGCCTTTCTACCCACCCCTTTATACATATCTCTGCAGCCTCCCTGCTGCCATTGCAATGATCTTCCCACAAACCCCAGTCCCAGCAAATGTAGCAGAATTACACAAAAGTCCAGTCACCTATACAAAGACAGATGTATTTTTCTATGCATTATTTCACTTACAAATCGTTGGCTCTGGGAATTAGGACATGTGGGAGCTTTGTCATTACTGTGCTAATCAATCACTATGTAACCTTGAATAAATCTCTTTCTGTTGTTGCATTTCACTTTCAGTTAAACTAGATAATCTAAGGGGTTCTCTTCTAGTTCTAACATTTGATGTTTAATGTTCAAAGGTCACTTTCAGATCCCAACACTCAATATTTTACATTTTATGTTTTGTGTCATGTTCTACATTCTATTTTCTTCTTTTAATTTAATCAAGATTTATTGAGATTTTGTAATATTGGGGAAATTTATTGATATTCTATAATATTGGGGAAATGAGTAGGGTAAAAAATAAGGCAAGAGACCTTCCCATGAGAAAATATACAAATACATATAAATATAATGCAATGCAAAAATCTAATAATAAATAATAAAAGCCATAGAGGAATATGGTTTTGGAACAGATATTTTGACAGACTGATGTAGGAAATCAGGGTATTTTAAGCAAAGGAGCAGTCATGGAAATGAGAGAATTGCTGGTGTGTTTAGGTAATCACCACTCTCTCAAAGGTTACTAATAATCTCCTAATTACCAAATTTAATGTTCTTTTCTCACTATCCATCTTGATTTCTTTCTGAAACTTTCAACATGCTAATCATTCCAATATCCCAGGCATTCTCTGTTTCTGGATTTCCAGGGTACTGCTCTCTCCTGGTTTTTCTCCTTCCTGGTTAGCACCATCTGCTTAGTTGCCCTCTCATCCATACCCTGAATGCTTTGTATAGGCCTATCCCAGACTTTGTTATGGACTCTCTTCTGTTCTTTTCCAACATTCCTGATTTTAATAACTTGAGCAGTTTCTATAGATTCAATGTTGTTTCTTTGCAGATGACTCAGAAAGCTGTATTGTCAGCCTTCACGTCTTTCCTGAATACTAATCCTACATCATACACTGTCCTCTGGATACCTTTTCCTGGATGTCCTATAGGCACAATCTAAACATGTCCAAAACAAAAATTCATCACATTTTCCTGTAAATCTACTCTTCTTCTTACTGTCTCTATTTCTATCTCTGACACCACCATACCTTTGAGGAAGTTCAATTTACAATTTGAGAGTCATCTTAGACTTTCTTTTTTAAACCATTAATTTGATCCATATAATTACAGAGTCTTCTTTCTTTGCCTAGTCATAAATATTCATAATTAAGCAGTAGTTATAGCCTTAGGGAGTAATTGGAACAAGTCTTTCCCACACAAAAATGTGAAGTGACATCACTTTTCACTGTCTTTTTTTTGGGTCATTTTCAGTTTTATTGATATAATGACCTCATCTGAATGTGCAATACAACATGTCACATATGTAGCATTTCCCCTTCACTTTTCTATTGAAAAATAAATGAATAGAAATTCAATTTTTTTCTTTGCATCCCATAATTCAGAAAAAAATTTAAAATTATAATAAATATGCATGGTCAAGCTAAACAAATTCCCTAAATTACTGTACTATATACATATAGTACAGTAAATACATACATATGTTTGTATGTATTCTATATCCTAAATCCATCAACTCTTTGTAACAGATAATATGTTTTATTATTTCAAGGGTTCATCTACTTCTGCCATTCGTTAAATATATTTCCAAGTGAGTAAAATAAAAAATTCTAAAAGGCTGTTTTCCTTCCATTTTTCTACATAACTTATGAAATAAGTTACATGTTAATCAGATTCATCGTGTGATTTCATTCGTGGTCTCCTGCCCTCACATTTGAGAAAGATTACTGCATTTTGAGCTCAAAGAATTATATTTCAATCTCTACTCTGCGCATTATTATTTTGTGGGAGATTAGAAGAGTTATTTCTCTTCTATGACAGTTTCCTGATTTATATAATAGGTAATAATTATAGTTATACTACCTGCCTTGAAAAGATGTTGTAAATAAAATGCTTTGCAAATAAAAATCGACATATGTTGGAATCCCTACAAAGTGTTAACTCATTAGAGTTGATAGAGACAATAATTATCTAATTTAGCATAGTATTTAGCAAATTTTCTAAATCACTAATGTATTTAAGTAACTCATTGGAGTTCACAATTATGGGAGATTCACAAAGTAAACTTTGTAACTTTATGAATTCACACCTCCTTTAATCCCTCCCTCGGGAGGAAGAGTTAACTTTTTACACCCAGCATAAAAAGAGCTTCAGTGAGCCAGTCAGTCAATTCAGAAGAAGCCCACTCTGGGAGGTGCAACCAGGTTCATTCATCCTATCTCACACCACAGTGGTGGTTGCCTCCTGCACTGCCCCCTGAGTAACCAAGGCTGGTCTGAAAAGCTCTCCAGAAAGCTGCCCAGCCCTAGGCAAGGAGACAAGACTAGGAAGGAGCACTCTAGGAGATTGAGAGCCAGAAACCCTCTCTCTGAGGCAAGAAAGATTCATTCCAACTTTCACCTTTGTGTTGGCTGGAGGCTGAAGGACAAACCTTTGTATTTGGAGACATTGGGAGGGAGCTCTTGGAACCAAGCAGAGAGATAGGCCAATAAGAAAACTAATCAGGCTATTTTGGAGGAAGCAATAAAAGATCTGAACTTTTAAAACCTGATTGCATTTGGAGTAATTATTACGTTTAACTGAAACTAAGGCTAGCTCCAGAAAACCTCCCTGAGAAACCTGCTCACAGAGAGAACCATTATATTTTAAAGAAGAGAACACCACTGACATAGAACTGAAAACCACCTCAGAATCATCTAGACCAACCCATTAGTTTTGCAAATGAGGAAACTGGGACCCAAGATTGCATGCATAATAAATGGAAGATTTAAACTCCTATCCTCTTATTTCAATCTAAATTATTATTGTTGGCTGTCTTTGCTTAAAAGCTTCTTCTGTTGACTCATTGAGGCATGAAATAATTGAAGTTCTTAAAGTCTATATTAGGAGAGCACATGCTTTGGAAAGTCCTTTTAAGCTAATAATCTTTCTTGCATAATCTTGGAAGGTGTGTTTGTGGTCTGAGTAATCAATTTTTCTAATTGTGACATGCTTATTTCTAAAAGGATGATTCCTAGAGGATGCATATTTTAGCCATAATAACGTTTGAAAAAGTGTAGTAAGGTGTTAGTTGATTGGTGGGCTAGAGGTAGGAAGAAGAAGGAGGCAGCAAATTTGCTCTGGAGGAAGGAGAATTCAAATGAAAGAAACCTAAGATCTCTGGAAATTTCAAAGTAACTATCTCCTGAATTGTGCTGACAGCTGTTTTTCATTGTAAAGGAATCATCTTTTCATTTGGCTTTATCGTGTTTTTTAGGGTTTTGAGAAGGATTTCCAAAAAAGGTACTTTAGCTAGAAGAAAAATAACCTTTATTCCAGAACACATCAGGAGTAATCCAGAATCCTTGTCATTCCCTATCCACCAGAAGTAGGATTTGAACACTTTCAAGGCAGAATGTTTGGTGAAAAAGATAAGAAATTTCAGTCATGGCTCTGACCTCAGCATTATAATCTAGGATGATTATCTCCTCTGTTCTATACTTGAGCTTGCACAAAATGGGTAAAGCCACCTTTGTTCTATAAAATTTGAAGGGGTTGTGATGGGACACAACTTAAATAATAGGTCCAAAAGTGCCAGAAAAAAGTATAAAGCACTGAATGAATATAAAATATGCTTATCACTTAAGAAGAATTTCTTCTGCTGTACTTTTTTCAAGTGTGCATCACTTGAAAGGCAGATTAAAATATCTGAAACAGATTAGAACTAAAATTAAGAAAGCTATGGTTGAAATTTGGTTCTGAAGCTGATTAGTCATTTGGTCTTTAGCAGATCACTTTCCCTTTTCCTAAGACTCAGTTTCTTCTTGGGAAAAATAACTGTTTCATAGGATTGTTCAATCAACCAATCAATATTTATTAAATGCCTATTATATAATAGGAACAGTTTCAAGCACTGCAGACATAAAGACAAGCTGTTTCTTTTCTCAAAGAACTTATGTTCAAGTGAGAGATACAACTTAATCATAAAGAGGTATACAAATGACTTATAACAGAAACTATGTATTCTTACATGGGAAAGAGCTATTTGGTGAAGAGATTCAACAGAAGGTGACTAAGTCTTGAAGGAATCCAGAGATTCCAAGAAATAGAGAAGTGAGAGAGAGAGAGAGAGAGAGAGAGAGAGAGAGAGAGAGAGAGAGAG
>MU176904.1:10121-50344 GCA_016696395.1 Antechinus stuartii
GAGAGAGAGAGAGAGAGAGAGAGAGAGAGAGAGAGAGAGAGAGAGAGCATTTCAGACATAGTGAATAGCCAGTGCAAAGAGATGAAAAAGGGAAAGGTAGTGTCTGATGTGAGAAAAAGCAAATAGTCCAATATGGCTGGATTGTGCAGTATGTGGAGGAGAGCAGTGTAGAGACTGGAGGAGCAAGGAGGGATCAACATGAGAAGAGTTGTGAATAGCAAGCAAACGAGTTTTATATTTGACTATAAAGATAGCAGAAAGTCACTGGACCTTTGAAAACTACTTGTATGAGAGAGTGACATGATTAGTTAGACCTGTGCTGTAGGGAAATCAGGGGCAAATGGTATGGGATGGACAGGGGAGATGAGAGAGTAAAGACCAGTAAGAGGATCAAATATTGCAATAATTAAGATTGAAAGGGAATAAGGGTCCAAATGAAGGTGGTTGTTGTATAAATGCAAAGTAGAGGGTGTAAGAGTAGAGAAAATAGTTTCATTGAGTGATTTGGTCAGATGTCAGATTAAGAGGATTTAACAGAGTGAGAGAAAAGTGAAAGTAGCAACTGGAAATAGCTTTTTCAAGGAGTTTGGATGAGAAAAAGAAGAAAAAAGAGAATTACAACAAGTGAGAATGTGGTAGAGTTTTTTTTTTTTTTCTTTTAAGAGTATAGGGATTTTTAGTTGTCTTTGTAGGCAGAGAATCTCATATTTTGAAAACTGAAAGGAGACTCAGCTGACATTGCAACTCATACAATAAAACCTATATCAATATACATGATAAATAGTCATCCAGCTATTGCTTGAAGACCTACAACGAGGGAAACCAACCACATTCTGGGGCAGGCCATTCCACTATTGAACAGCTCTCATTGTCAGGAAATTTTTCCTTTCATCAAGCTTAAATTTGCCTCTTTTAAATTTCCAGTTATTTCTCTTGATTATGCTGTAAGGTTTGGAGATAGATAAAGATCAAATAGCTATGATGATCCTAAGAAACTGCTTTGTTGAATATTGAAATACTAAAGTTGGGCTTCTAATCAATCTTAGAATTATGAGAAGGAATCTGGAAGCCAGGCCATAAGAGGATTAAAGAAACTGATAATGTTTATCCTGGAGAAGAAAAGATATGTTAGCAATACAATCAAAGGATCTTTACCTTGGAAGAGGCCTCAGGAGCCATCCTATCCAATGAACACCTACATAAGAATAACTCCCAGAAAATACTTAACAATTAGTCTTCTCTTTATTGGAACATCTTCAATGAGTGGGTGAAGGGTTTAGGGCAGTTTACTAATTGTTAGTAAATGAGTTTGGCAGGATATCAATGGATAGAAAGGGCTATTTCCAGCAGTAGCCAATATTTCACTATTATATAACTAAATCTTAGGGAATTTTCCCCAATGTCAAGTATTTATCTTTTTTGTTACTTCTACCCTCTGTTTCTAAGTCTGCCTTCTTGGACCAAGTAGAAGAAGTCTATTCCTTATAGCTGATAACCTTTTGAATATTTGAAGACAATTATCATATCCCTTCTAAGTCTTTTCATCCTCACTTCAATTCAATAATTCTCATATGTAATAACACAGAGGCCCTTCACTATCATGGTTTACCTTCTTTGTACTTTCCCCAGCTTATTAATTGTTTCTCCTTAAATGTGGCATCTGGTACTGAAAACTGTCAATACTGCCTGACCAGGAAAAGATATAATGGATTATAACCTTTGTAGATTGAACAAATTCTTTTTTGAATAAAACCTAAGGAAGCATTAACTTTTTTTTATACCAAATAGTTAAAGCCATATTGAGTTACTCCCTAGCAGTACCTTTACATCTTTTAAAATTGTCCTATAGTAGGCTAGTCACACTCTCATCTTGTACTTATTAGACTGATTTTTTGAACCTAAGTACAAGATTTTCCTTAAATAACTGTCAAAATTTTATCTTATTATTATTAACCTAATATTCTAGCTGTCAAGATCTTTTTGAATCTAGTGTGCTTGTTCTCTCTCTCAGCTTTTTTGTCATCTGCAAATTTGACAAGCATGCCATCTTGGTTTTTATCAAAGTGATAGATAAAACTATCAACCAGTGAAGGTAAAACACAGTTACCTAGACACCTAAAGCATGAATGATTGGAGTGGTACAATGCAATGGAAAGAATGATGGATTTAAAGTTAAGGGATCAATTTTCAAATTTTGCTCTACCATTTGCTATTTTTGTGATGGCAGGTCATTCAGACTATCTAGCCATGTTCTTTCCCGTTTCTCACCTGTAAAATGAAGTGATTGAATTGACATCTCCAAGGTCCCTTTCAGTTCTAAATCTATCATTCTGTGACTTTTCTTAGATGCTATCCACTAAAATAGCTCTGAAGCTACTGCCTCCTATTCTCATGTCTTGTTTGCAAGAATAACATGATATCCTTTGTAAGATATTTTCCCATAATTGAAAGCAGTCTGTATTTGCAGTAGTTTCTTGACCTCACCAAGTTAATTACCCAGTTGAAAAAGGAGATGTGGTTTGTCCTGTTTTTTTTCCTTCAAAATTTAAAAAAAAAGTTTAATTTTCCCCAATTACATGTAAAATAATTTTTTTTCATTTAGTTTTAGAATTTTGAGTTCCAGATCTCCTTTTTCTTCTCCACACTCTCAATTGGGAAGGCCCACGTGAAGCAGTGCAAAACATTTCCATAAAAGTAATGTTGTAAAAAAAATATAGCTTCCCCCTCACAAAAAAAAAAAAAAAAAAAAAAAAAAAAAAAAACCTTAAGAAAAAAAGGAAGTTGAAAAAAAGTATGCTTCAGTCTGTATCCTGACAATCAGTTCTTTCTCTTGGTATGGATAGTATTTTTCATCATAAGACCTTCTGAGTAGTCTTGGATCATTGTATTGCTGAGAATATCAAAGTCATTCATAGCTTATTGTCCCACAACTTTGGTATTAGTATATATACATTACATTTCACTTTGCTTGACCTCTTGGAGAAATTTCCAGGTTTTTATGATAGCATCCTGTTCATCATTTCTTATAGAGCAATAATATTTCTTCATAATCTCATACCACAATTTATCCAGTCATTCCCCAATTGATGAGCATCCCCTCGATTTCCAGTTCTTTTTTCTGAGAAACAATCTGCTATAAATATTTTCATACATATAGATTCTTTTCCTATTTAAAAAAATTTTTTTCTTTTGGGATTCAGGGCATTTCCTGTTCTTGATGAAACTCTAGTTAGTTCTTTGAAATCATATAATGTCAATAGAAAATTAAACTTGTTTAATTTGGCCCCAGACAGTAATGTAGTAGGAAAAGAATCATAGGCTAACTGTTTGTGCTGGTTATAAAAGCTTTCTAATAAGGGAATCTGCCAAAAAAAAAAAAAAAAAAAAAAAAAAAAAACAAAACTGGAATGGATGATCCTGGGAAGCAGTGAGTTTTTTGCCATAGACATTTTTCAAGCAGAGATTGGGTAATTCCCTCCTGGGATATCCACAGAAGGGACTCTTGGTCTGGGGGGAGGGAAGGGTGGACTCAATATCTTCTGAAATCCTAACTGATTCTGAGACTCTCTGTTTCTATGAATTTGTTCTAGGGTAGGGTTTAGACTTGTGATTCCATCTGTGTAGGGAGCTCTCACTAAGTATACTCCTTCAAAGCATACATACCCTTAAGTGCTCTGAAATTTGCTCTGCTAGAGAGTAACCTTACATTCTAATAGTCTAGAAGATCTAGATTCAAATCCTGCCTCAGATGCTTATTTCCTGGGTAAGTGATATAATCTCCTTATGCCTCATTTTTCTCATCTATAAAAATGAGGAAAATAGGACTTGATGATTTCTAACATCTTGTGATCCTGTGCTTCTATTAACATCCTTTGTATGTTAGCATTGTGTTAGAATCCATGTTAGAAGCTGACAATTAAGATGGCATTTTAGTATGTATGGAAGCCCTTTCCACACAACAATCTCATGAGATAAGTAGACGAAAGATTATTATTCCCAAATTATAGATCAGGAAATTGAGTCTCAGAGGGATGAATTAATTTGCCCATTGTCTCAAAGTTAATACTCAGAGGTAAGATTCCAAGACAGGTATCCAGATATTAAGTTGAGAGCTCTTTTTATTTCATCTCAGCTAATTATTGATTCTGTCCTGAAACAACACAAGTAACAGATTGTAGATTCAAGAGTATTAGTTTGGGGATGGGGAGAGCTGAGTCCATATCCTGATTCAGTCACCACCTGTATGACTGAGCATTCATTTAATGCCACTTTTCTCAGTATAAAAATAAATAAACAACTGTGTAAAAGACTAAATTTGTAGGGATGTTAGGATCAAATAAATCATGAAAATAATTACAATAATGTAGTTAACATTTATGTAGTGTTTTAAGATTTTCAAAGTTCTTTACATGTTTATCTCATTATATGTTCATGACATTATTATCTCTCTTATGCTGATGAAGAAATTTGTTGAGAATTAAATGACTTAAGTGAGATCACAGAGCTAAAGAGGTAGGATTTGAATTCAGGTCCTCCTGAATCCAAAAGTGCCACCTACTTGTCTTGGTGTGTTTCTGTCTGTCTGCCTGTCTCTGCCTCACTTTCTTGTTTCATGAACATAAGTCAATATTCTCATCCAATGTCCCATCTAGCATTGGAATCTTGTTTATGATACCCCTTTCAGTGTCCTTTCTAAGTCCTCAGAGGTGCAGTCTGTATTCTGGTTTCTATATCCAGAAGATCGAGATTTAGAGGTGGGGTCTCCTACTCACTAATTGTATGGCTAGTTTCCCTATTTGATGTCTGTTTTCTCCCCTGTAAAAGAAGACTAATAAAACCCCCATTCCCTCCCATACAGCTTGTGGAGAAAGCTTCTAGCCTCCAAAGCTTCTTTCATGCAACTGTTTCACCAGTGTTTAGTTCGTATACATTAACTTTTAAAAACTCCCATTAGGGTGCAGCTAGAGTCAAACTGGGCTCTGGATGAAGGGCTGTCTGTAGGCTACTTAGCCCACTGTGAGAATGATGTGCCCAAGGAGAAACTTACCCAAGAAGCAGCACAGAACCAGGGAGAGCAGCAGGGCTGTGCCAAGAAGTCTCATGATCATATCACTTTACCTTTAGCTGAAGCTGAAACTGAAAGATTTCAAGACGGGGCAGCTGTCCTGAGTTCTCAGGAGCCTGGGAGGCTACCTTATGTAGGGACCATGGGCACCATCTGCTGAATGACATCATACTCTGGGGGTTGATCTCCTGCCACAGTCAGCCTGCACAGACATGTGCTTTTGCTGTAAGCCATCATTGCCTCTGGGAGAGAATAGGAATTGTCAACAACAAGTGGAGAACAGTTTTCTCTCAGAATCAGTCTGCTCTTAATCTACATTCATCTTTGAGGCAACCATAGTCATTACAGACCAATTGTGAATTCCCTGTGTCATCTTAGGAAGTTGCATACATCTTAGTAAAGATTCAGAGTATCATGTCCAACTTATCAGAAGGTGTGCTAGTTTAGTATGTCAAAGAATCACAGAGGGTATACACTGACTGTTTATTCTGAAAAATAAATTAATAAACCAAAGAGCCACAGAGGTAATTATATCAACTGTAAACTCTGACTGAAAAACCATAGAGGCTGCTTTTTACACCAATTCTTAAGTCTGAAACATAAAATAAAATGAGCCCAAATAAAAACAAAGAACTCATGGTGGGTATAGGCAAGAAGCCTTCTTTATTTCATAGAAGGAAGAAAACTAGAAATGTTTCACCTAGAAAGAGACCCAAGACAGTGAGGATAAGTCTTGATACGTATAGGTGTGGCTTCACAAAGTGCCAGGCAGTGAGGGGTAATGGCAACAATGGAGAAAGTTTGCCTAGTTAAAAAAAAAAAAATGCCTATTTATAGCAGGCTTTCATGACCGTGATAAGGTTCCTGCAGGTGCTTGGCTAAGCTCAGGGATCATGTGGTGTGGCTAGAGCCCAGATTTGTGATTTAGCTGTAGCAGTATTCCTCCAGAGGTGAGTGCAATGGATTGTTCATGTACAAATGGCTCACTTTGTCTTAGCTCTGGACAACAAGGTGATTCCTAATAGTAAAAAGCAAAAAATAAAAAGGAAATGGTGACTTTGGCCTGGGAATTCTGATAAATGAATCAAGATTTTCTGATTATCTCTCATATACTTACAAGGAACTTAACTGATTATAATTTATTGATATCAAGACAATTGAAAATATTCAACAATATATATAGAATTAAAGGAAACCTAGACCATCAAGACTAACTCTCTCATTTACACATGAAGAACTTGAGGCACAGAAAGCTTTTTATTTTCAAAACACATGCATTGCTAATTTTCAATATTCACCCTTGAAAAACTTTGTGTTCCAATTTTTTTCTCCTTCTCTTTTCCCCATCTCCTTCCCTAGTTGGCAAGTAATCCAATAGATTTTAACCATGTACAATTCTTCCAAACATATTTCCACAATTATCTTGCTGCACAAGAAAAATCAGATAAAAAAGGAGAAACAATGAGAAAGAAAACAAAATGCAAGCAAACAACAACATAAAGAATGAAAAGACTATGTTATGATTCACACTCAGTTCCCACAGTCCTCTCTCTGGCTGCAGATGGCTCTCTCCATCACAAGACCATTGGAAGAACTGGCCTAAATAATCTTATTCTTTAAAAAGACCATGCACATCAGAATTGATCATTTTACTGCCATATACAATATTCTCTTAGCTGACTTCACTCAGCATCAATTCATGTAATTCCCTCTAGGCTTTTCTGAAATCATTCTTCTGTTTATTTCTTATAGAACAATAATGTTCCATTATATTCATACACCATAACTTATTTAGTCACTCTTCAATTAATGGATGTTCCCTCAGTTTCTAGTTTCTTACCACTAACTTTTTTGAGCGTAGTTCCAAATTACTCTCCAGAATAGCTGGATCCGTTCACAATTCCACCAATAATGTATTAGTGTCCCAGTTTTTTTACATCCCCTCTGTGTAGGATGTAGAAGACTCTTACCAAAATGACTACTCAGAAATCACTCAAAATCGAAAGCAGAAAGATTTTTTATTAAACCTCCGGAGGATGAGCCGTACCATCACGAAATAAGGCAAAGAGAAAGCTTGTGGTAGGAGGACTAAAAAAGTAGTAAAGATACACAGCTTTTGTACAAGGGATTACATTACAAGTAAGAGAGAATTGAGAAGGAAGGGGAAAGTATCTAATTGGTTGTTGCTATCTGGAGAGATTGGAATGGAAGGTTTCTGTTTCTCCAAAATCACCTTATTTCTAGGAATCAGGCCTTCAGGCTTCAGATAATTAAGCAGACAGTAGTCAAGCTAATAGACTAAATATTGATAAATGTCAAATACTGATAAATGTCATCAGCTCAGGTTAAGTAAATATGTTCATAGCTGGCCAAGGCTCAAGTAAATATGGGCCTGCACATATTATACAGGTCATAGGGGAAACACAGAAATAATGAAAGTAAAATACAGAAAAAGAATTCACATATTCCTATAAGTTCTTCACCCTATCTCTCTATTACACACACCTCCAACATTCATCATTATCTTTTCCTGTCAGGTTAGCCAATCTGACAGGTGTGATGTGATACCTTAGAGTTGTCTTAATTTGCATTTCTCTGATCAGTAGTGATTTAGAGCATTTTTTTCATATGACTGGAAATGGCTTTAATGACTTCGTCTGAAAATTCTTCATATCCCCAAAAGAGGTTTTCTTAACAATAGCATGGAAAAGGGGAAGCTTGGTGGTAGAGTGGATAGAGCACCAGCCCTGAAGTCAGGAGAACCTGAGTTCAAATCTGGTCTCAGACACTTAATACTTCCTAGCTGTGTGACCCTGGACAAGTCTCTTACCCCCAATTGCCTCAGCAAAAAAACAAAAACAAACAAACAAACAAACAAAACCCCAATAGCATGGAAAGGATATTCAGTAAAGATATAGCACTGGTTCAGTAGGGCACTATTTCCTTGACTTTGATTTTGTCATGCCAGATCAGAAGTATATGTCAATTTTGTTTTGGAGTCCAGCTCCTATAGTAGGGTGTGGAACTCATACTGGGGCCAGGTGGAGAAGTTCGTATTATGAACTCTTCAAAGTTTATTGATCAGAGAGACAAATATATATACCTGAAATGCTCATAGACTTGATACAAAGTACACTCATTGAAGTTCCTACAGTTTTCTCTAACAAACAAAATCTATTGAAATATAAATATTTAAGCTCTGGATCTTAGTTAATTAGACAGAGATGCAAATAGTTAAGATAGACATCAGGGTAAAGTTTATCATACCATTGTCTCAAGTACCTTTCTACCAAATGCCTTTAGTCTCTATTATGGACTGTTTTTCCTGTCCTAAATTAAAAGGTTTGTCTTTAATCCAAAGAGTAGTGTTTGCCTTTTGCTTCAGTCACCAGATTATTAATTTATTATACTGACAAGAAGTGTCTGATATTTCAATAAGAAAATGGAGTTTTGATGAACTAAGTTACTGTAATATTCAAGACCTGAAATGGATTCTTATCTCTTGGTTCTCTACATTCATGCCCTAAATTTTATACTCAGGAGATCAGGGACTATTACAGAGACTATGTCAATAATCTGAAAATTAGTCTCCTAGATCAATTAAATCTTGAGGATGGTTTTAATATCTTTTAAGGAAAAAAAGCAGGGCTAGCCTACATGGGGTTGATATTGCTCCTATGAAACCATGACACATGTTAGGTCTGATTACTTGGCCAGGAGGGGAAGTACTTTGCCCAGCACCAGACTACTTTGGGACCACAAAACTGAGAGTTTGCAAGTCCCCAGACTGAGCTACTTCTATAACATTAGAGAAGCACAGTACTCAATACCCCAAAGAAAATAACATCAGTATGGGACCAGAACTTCCCTCCAAAAGCCTAACCCTAACAATTCTAAAGTGAGAAAGTAAGCTGAAAAATGAAGCAACAATCAAAGAATCTCATTGTAAAAAGCTATTATGATAACAGGAATAGTCAAGACACAAACCCATCAGAAAAGAATGATTCTAAAATATCTATAAGCAAAGCCTCAAACCAAAATATGGTTTTGATACAAATTCAACTGGAATTTCTAGAACAAGTGAAACAAAGATTTTTAAAGTGTGTTTTTTTAAATAGATGAAAGAACTATAGAAGAAGGAATTGCAAAGGTACTTACAAAAATAAATTGTCCTGGAAAATAGATTAAGAAGAGATAATTTAAGAGTTATTGGAACCAATAACAATAACAACAAAAAGAGTCTAGCTATCATATTTCAAAATATTTTAAAAGGAAGCTGCTCCTATTTCTTAGGAAGGGGGAGCAAAGTGAAAATATAACCTATTAATCTCCTCCTAAAAGAAATCCCAAAATAAAATTTTGGAATACTGTAGCTAAAATAGCTTTCAGATGAAAGAAAATAAGCTGTAAGTTGACAGAAAGAAAGAATTCAAGTACTAAGGAGCCATAGTCAGAAACGCACATGATTTAGCCGCCACTACCATGAAGTAGAGAGCTTAGAATACAATATTCCAGAATGTAAAGGATACAAGCTTATAAACAAGGATAACTTACCAGCAAGTATGATCCTACAGAGGAAAAATAGATCTTTAATGAAATAGACTATGAAACATTCCTGATAAAAAGACTAGAAATACATTGATGCTTTGAAGTTCCAATATAGAAAGAGACAAACAAACAAACAAACAAACAAAAAACAAAAAAAACAACTGAACTAATCATGAATGTGATAAAGGACTAAATAAGCATAAACTACTTTCACTATCACAGGCAAAGATAATATATTTGTTTTCATCAAACTCTATCATCATAACAAAAGGTCAAGAATTTCAAGAGAATTAATGAAAAAAATGCAAATGAAGGTGGCCTAGCTGTACCAGTCCTAAAACTATATTATAAAGCAGCAATAATCAAAACTATTTGTTACTGGAGCAGCTAGGTGGTGCAGTGGTTAGGGCACCAGCCCTGAAGTAAGGAGGACCTGAGTTCAAATCTGGCCTCAGACACTTAACACTTCCTACCTATGTGACCATAAGCAATTCACTTAACCCAACTGCTTCAGAAAAAAAAATAATACTGGCTAAGAAATCATTGATCAGTAAAATAGGTTAAGTCCACAAGACACAATAGTCAATAACTATAGTAATCTTGTGTTTGATAAACCCAACAATCCCAGTTTCTGGGATAAGAACTCATTTTTTAAAAAATTGCTGGGAACATTGGAAATTAGTATGGCAGAAACTAGCTATTAACTAACACTCAACACTATATAAGATTACAAAAGGTCCAAAACCTTTACCAAGGAAGAACTCTATATACCAAGATAAGGTTGAAATAAATTAATAATTTAGACATAAAGAGTGATACTATAAACAAATTAGAAGAATAGTCTATCCCTCAGATCTGTGAGGAAGGAAGGAATTTGTGGCCAAAGAAGAACTAGAGAACATTATGAAATGCAAAATAAGCAATGGGTAATTAAAATCAAAATTTTGATTATATTAAGTTTTGCTTAACAAATCAATGCAACCAAAATTAGAAAGAAAGTAGAAAACTGGGGAAAAATTTACATCCAATGGTTCCCATAAAGGCTTATTTCTAAAATATACAGAAAATGGACTCAAATTTATAAGAACATAAGTCATTCTCCAGTTGGTAAATGATCAAAAAATAAAAACAATTTTCAGATAAAGAAATTAAAATAATTTTGTCATGAAAAAAATGCTCTAAACCATTATTGATCAGAGAAATGGAGATTAAGACTACTCTGAAGTACCCCTTCACATCTCTCAGTTTGGCTAACATGACAGGAAAAGATAATGATGAGTGTTGGAGGTGATGTGGGAAAACCAGAACACTAAAATATTGTTGGTGGAATTGTCAATGGATCCAACCCTTCTGTAGAGCAATATGGAACTATGCCCCAAAGGCTATCAAACTGTGCATATACTTTACTTTACCAGTATCTCTATTGGACCTATATTGTAAAAAGATCTTAAAAAAAAAGAAAAGGACCTACATATGCAAAAAATGTTTGTAGCAGCCCTTTTTGTAGTGTCAAGGAACTGGAAACTGAGTGGGTGCCCATTAGAGAGTGACTGAATAAGTTATAGTGTATGAATATAATGCAACATTATTGTTCTATAAGAAATAATCAGCAAAATGATTTCAGAAAAGCCTAGAGAGTCTTGCATGAACTAATGCTGAGTGAAGTGAGTGGAACCAAGAGAACATTGTACACAGCAATAACAAAATTATGTGATGAACAACTGTGATGGATGTGACTCTTTTTAATAATGACATGATTCAGGCCAATTCTGACACTCTTGTGATGGAGAGAACTATTTGCACCCAGAGAGTCTGAATGTGGATTACAACATACCATTTACACCTTTTTGTTATTGTTTACTTGGATTTTTTTTTTTTTTCTCATTTTTTCCTTTTTGTGATCTGGTTTTTCTTGTGCAGCTTGATAATTGTGGAAATTATATATATATGAATTGCACATTTTAAACATATATTGGATTACTTGCTGTCTAAGGGAGCTCAAAGGAAGGGAGGGAGAAAAAATCTGGAACACAAGGTTTTTCATGGCTGAATTTGAAAACTATCTTTGCATATATTTTGAAAATAAAAAGCTATTATTAAAAACATGGGTCATAGAGGGAATCGAATTAGATAGAAGGGTTGGAAGTGATATTGTTGTATCTTGATTTCCTTAAAGATGGAAAGATAAAGGGAAATGAATGTACTAGGGAAGAGAGAGAAAAGAAGATTTAGGAGAAATAATTGTGTAAGAAGGTATAAGTAGAAATCTATACAAATAAGATAGAAGTAGGGGAGCAGTTGATACTTGAAACTCACTCTTATATGAACTGGTCAAAAGAGAGAATACATACACACATACATAGCTGGCTAAAGAAATATTTTCTCTCAACAGGGAAATAGGAAGGAAAGCAGTGAGAAGGAGAAGGGGAATCAGGGGGAAGGCTGTAAAGAGAGGGATTAGTCCTAAGGAAATATCTGATAAGAGTAAGATTCATACAATGTTCATCACCCTCCTTTTTTCCCCTCAGTTACAATAGGTTCTTTTTGTCTCTTCATGAGATATAATTTCCTCTCATTTTACCTTCACTTTCCTCTTTTCCCGGTACAATCCCCTTTCCACCTTTAATGTCTTTTTTATATTATCACAGTAAAATCAAATTATATCTGCACTCTTTAGTATACCCATAACAGAGATATAGTTCACAAGAATTCTTTCCTTTTTACCTTTTTATGCTTCTCTTGAGTTTTGTATTTGGAGGTCAATTTTTTTGTTTATCTCTGGTCTTTTCATCAGAAATAAATGAAATTCACCTTTATCATTGAATGTCCATCTTCTTCCCTGAAAGATAATGTTTAATTTAGCTGGATATTTTATTCTTGGCTGCATTCCAAGTTCCTTTGCCTCTCAGTATATCAGATTCCAGGCACTTTGATCCCTTAAGATGAAAGCTGCTAGGTTCTGGGTAATCCTGATTGTAGCTCCTATGTCAAGGAATGTCACAGCCAAATTTCTGAACTATCAGATCAAGCTGTGCACTCTGCCAGCTTCCCTCTGTGCCTGATTGAAACCGATCTTTTCTGGATGTCTTCCAAATTGTTTCCTGGTGAAAATTCTGTCACTCCAAAACTAGACCAGAGGCTGGATTTGTTATTAATTTGAGGGACATGGGGAGAGCTCAGAAGAAGATGCATCTCCTCTCTGCCATCTTGGCTCCATCTCTGTATGGTTTTCTGGAAAGAATACTGAACATCAGGAGACCCAGTTTTCCATTTTAAATCAATTAGATTCATTTTTACTATTACTACATTTAGATGTTGAGCAAATGTCTTGCCCCCTCCAAAATTTCAAGTTCTCCTTTGTGACATAAAGGACATTGCCACATATGACTTCTAAGGATCGTTTAAATTCTGGCCCCTTTCTACTGTAGCAATCTACAAATCTATGACACAGCTTTTTCATACTATCACATGACTTATCCGAGCTGATACAGAGGTTCAACAGCAGAATTATGGCTCAAATCTTGGCTTCTTACCTCCAAGACCAGTGCTCTTCTATTGGCCTCATCATTCCAGTTTATTCACATTGTATTCATATAATTTTTTTCCTTTTGTACATGGCTACTATAGAATTTTGCTTTGCTTGATGTGCATATTTTTGTAATAACAGTTTTGTTTTTATTGAGCATATTTTTGTAATAACAGTTTTGTTTTTATTTTTCAATAAATATTGGGGGGAGGGAAAGCAAATTTATGCTAAATAAAATACAATTTAATTTTTAAAAGTAGTGCTGATAATAATGGATACATAGAACTTTACATTTCATGAAGTACTTTGTATGCATTATTTGATGTAAGCCTCATAGCAATAATATGTAATAGATATTTAAAAAAAATTATACTTAGGGTGGGGAAATTGAGGCTAAGAAGTGTTAAGTGATGTGCTAGACCACTCCAGGTCTAGCATTCTATCGATTTTCTACACCACATAATTTTCTCAGAACCAGGATAAAAAGCCCTTGAGTTCCTGACTCAAGCCAGTATTCTATCCAAGGTTCCTTGGGAATGAAAAGGATGGGTTGAAAAGCTGAACACACAGAATCCAAATGCCAAATTCTGACATCCCTCACCCCAAAAGATCTTAATTCAGGTTCTTATCCTTTTGCCTAGCATTATCATTGTAAAAAATCTTTTTGACTGATCTCTCAGTCTCCCCTCAATTGAAGAATCCACAATTGATTATAATGGCAGCTGAAAAAAAATCATCTTTTTGAGGCTCTGTAATCCTCCCTTTTAGAAACCTTTAGTGGTTCCAGACTTCTATGATAAAATGCCAAATCAGCCTGATAATTAAGGATCTTTATAATTATATTCCAAATTCTCTTTTTTATTTCATTTTTATTTTATTTTATTTCATATTCTTCCCTCTTCACTCTACATTACAACCAAACCATACTGTCCTATCTCATTCCTCAAACATGATAATTCAATTCTTGCCCCACTGAATTCAATCCAATAATTCCACATTGCTGGAAGACACTCTCCCTTTATCTTTCACTTCTCAAAATTGCACATATTAGTGCTTTCTAATGCCATTTGACTTCCTGAAAGTCAGGGTATTTCTTATTTTTTTGTCTTTGTGTTTAGCACAGTCTTGAATATAACAGTAATAATAAAATTTTGTTGAATTAAAAAAAAACTTAAAAATTTATGTGGCTTTCTGGAAAGAGCACTAAACTATGAGTTAGGAGACCTGGTTTTGCCTTCCAAATCTACTGGATGTGTATGTTGAGCAAATCTTTTGACTTCCAAAGTCCACTTTCCTCCTTTGTGACATGAAAGGTTTGCCATATACCACTTCTAAGAATTTTCCCAACTCTGATAGTCGAGGACCCTTTTGTGTTGTAACAATTTAAAAATCTATAACACTCACAGTTTTTCTGTACTAGATGTTGTGACTTGTCTAAGCTTCCACAGGGAGTCAGTGGCAGAACTATGGATCAGATTCAGGCTTCTTAACTACCAGACCAGGGGTCTTGAACCTGCCTCATCATTCCAGTTTTATTTCGTTAAAGGAAAGAAATACTTCCCAAATCCTATGGATAACTCATCATTGATTACTTTAGGATTTCTGGTGGATAGAATTAGGACCGGGAAGAGGAGAAATAGCTAGGGGAGATGTCAAGCCTTCAACATATCTCTCTCTCCCACCTCTGATGGCTAATGTCAGGTGAAGGACTTTAGTTACTTCTTAGATCAGTTCATAGGATTTTCACCTCTGAAACATTCTTCTCTATAGCTCTGCTTACAAATGGAAGACAGAAATACTCAAAAACCCACTCTACTCTCCTATTGACACCTGATTCCTTAGCCTGGATATGACTCAAGTAATGTAATATAGTACTAAGAGTATTTCATCGTTAGTCTGGCAATCTGGAATCCCTTTTATGGTACTTATGGTACACACTTTTGTGTGACCCTGAAGGACCAATTAGGATTGTAGTATAGGATGTCAGAGAACATTAAATCCATTCTCCTTACTTATAGATGACAAACTGAAAGGCAGAGTAGTTAAGTGATTTATGTAAAACAACACAGAAGGTAGTAAAGTGGGAAACCGAACCTCATTCCTGACTCCTAAGTTCCATCACCTTTTCTACCACATTGCTTCCCAACATATCTTTTGGGGCATGTTATAAATAAATGTGAGTAAATGATTGCTGAGATATCTTCTAGTTCTTGAATTCTGTTATTGAGTAGCATTCTAATTATACCTCAATTTCCTCATCTGCAAAAATCAAGATCTTGTATTAGATCACCTACAAAGTCCTTTGTATTTCTAGATCTAGGATTTGATATAGTATTATCGATGTGATCTTAAGAGAGTCACTTGACCTCTTAGGGCCTCAGTTTCTTCATCTATAAAATGAGGAGATATGTGGATGGTTTCTAAAATATTTCTCATGATCCTCATGAAAAGACTTCTGAGCTATAAAGGGCATTGGAGCACCCTAAGGACTCTGCTCCCTGATAAAAAATAAAATATTAAATCATTTTTTCTCAGTACATTAGTCAGAAGTTCTTTATCTAATCTGCATGAGAAATGCATACAGTTTTTCTTTAACTATGGATTCTAAAACAATGTCCTTGATCAACATTTCCCCCCTCATTCTCACTGAAAAACTAATAAGCAGGTGGGTAGTACAGTGGATGGAGCATTGAGTTTGACATCAGGAAGGCTCATTTTGATGAATTCAAATCTGACCTCAGACATTTACTAGGTATGTGACTCTGAGCAACTCACTTAACACTGTTTGCCTCAGTTTTGTCATTTGCAAAATGATTTGGAGAAAGAAATAGAAAACCACTCCTGTATATTTGTGAAGAAAATCCTAAAATGGGATCATGGAAAGTCAAACAAGACTGAAGTGACAGAATAACAACAAAAATTGAAGGATAGTTCAAGCTAGGAAGGCTCCAACTTGAAGTGATTAAGGCATCAAACTAAGTTAGCAAAGAAATCTTTGATTAGTTCAAGCAATTTTGAGTTAACCTTTTACCAGGATGAAAAGATAATATGTAGAGGTAGTTATTAAAGAGAGATTGAATAATATTAGGAAAATATTTTTCCAGGGTGGATAGACATTTTTAATTATTATTGTTTTGTTTGATAAAATTTGCTTAATCTTGACAAAGGAATATTCTCTTTGTTTCTAAATACTCTGAAATTTATAAAGATTTTACTAGGGAATGAAAAGTTTTCCTTATTCTTTCTTTCTTCCTTCCTTCCTTCCTTATTTTCCTATCTTTGCCAAACTGAAAGTTCAATAGCCCCTCATGAACTTGATCCAACTTCTGATTGGAACAGGATTTTTGACCTACTTTACTTCCAATTTGTATTGGAAATTCTATTCTAGGTATCCTTCCTGGAGGCTTAACATATTGGTGCTGGACTTAGTGTATATACTCAATTAGATTTAATTCTTTGTCTACTCAGAGTTCTGGAGTTCAAGTGACCCATCAGCTTCTGCCTTCTGGGGAATAGAGATTACCAGGCCCAAATAAATCCAGTGCCTTTTGATCACGTTGCTAGCCAACAATGCAGATCCTACCCTCAGATTTCCCTTTCTGCTAGTGATCTTACTGGGAGGTTTATATTCAGAGGAGTTGAGAACTGCTCCTATCTCAGTTTAGTTTTGGTATATTTGTAGGACTAGCTGTGCTGTTCTTCCTGTTTGGCTGGGTGCCCTTCTGGAAATGATAATTCACTCAGATCCAGGAAGAGTACATAGAAGCATTCAGACTTAAGAAAATGAAAATATTAATTAGGCAAAAAAATAAAGATGCACTGGGGATATGTGTATGGCAGAGAAAAGTCCAGCCCCTTTGAAGGGAAAAATCATGTGTTAGAGGAAGGATAACTCAGCTAGTAACATGTCATTTTATGAAGAGGATTAATATAGTGGAAAGAAAATGGGATTGATTCTTAGAAGTCCTGGGTTCTAGTTTTGACTCTGCCATGTAACCTTGCTCAGTTCACACCTCTAAGGAAATTGAGCTGGGTCAAGGATTCAGAACTTTAAATTTGTGAACTTTTAACAAAATTGATAATTGCATTACAATGTAATTGGTGTAGTCCTACAGATTATTTTTCACATTTAAGAACATTATTCTGAGAGGGGATCCATAGATTTCATCAGCTTGCCAAACAGACAAAAGGTTAAGAATTTCTACTCTAGATTTTCTCTAAGCTTCTTTCTAGGTTTAAATTATTTTATAGATTTGGCATTTCTCCCATTTTCTACATACTATTATAGTTCTGTTACTCTGTGTTCCATTTTTACAAGTTCTCCATTATTTTTAACATAATGTGTTTCCTGGTTGTCATACCCTGAAGAAAAATGACCAAAGAGTCATAGAAGTTATGCAACTGCTGTTAACTCTGAAAAGTACCAAAGACCTGACAGAAATAATATCTCAATCGCTAACTCTGAAAAACTAAACCAAATAAAAAAAAAAATCAAAGAATTAACAGGGGTTATAAGGAAAAATGCATTCTTTATTCTGTTATTGGAGGGAAACTAGACAGAAATGCTGGGTCTACTCTGAGACTTAGGAGATCCACTGCAGTGAGGCTGATCCCTGATATTCATATATTCCTTGAGATATACAAGTATATTTGCAGACACACACACAAGCATACACTAGTGACTACGTACTGATTTGTAGTCATGGCAATAAAGTATAACAACATCAGTGAGGCAAGTCTGATTCCTAACAGGGCTGGGTGATGTGAAGTGAACGTGGCCCAGACAAACAGGTGCTGATTTAAGCTCAGGGACAACCCAGGGCTGGTGGGAAACAATTCTGGGATTTTCTCGCAGCAGAGCTCATCCAGAGGGTGGAGGGCAAAGGATCCTTGTTATGCCAAGCTCAGGGCAGTTTGCTTGTTAAGCTTTTGCTCTAGAAAACAAAGTATCTCCTAAAAAACACGAGTGAAAAGAGAGGGGTGGTCTTTGCATGGGCATCCTGACAGGGTTATGTCTAGCTCTGTCATTCTATGTACTGTCTCAAGACCATCCAAACTCTGACTTTCCAAGATCCTTTTTAAAGATACCTATATAGTTGATGTTCCATTTTTTATTTTATAAATTCTCTTTTTATGGAAAGGGGAAATGGGTAACAAATAGAAAATGAACAACTGTTTAAGAACATGGTATCTAAGTTTGGAATTTGGATTTCTGGACCCCTCCTTTAAAATATAAATCTAATTTTGAGAAATTTCTAGGGGGCCTGTGCAACTACTTTTTCTACTTAAAGATCCCTTTGCTATGGACTCAGGAAAGAAGTCTGAAGCAGATTTGGCTCTTGGTATATAGTTGGCCTGTAATACCATTCTCATTAGAAAAGAGGAACTCATTCTTACTTGAAAATGATGAGACTCTTAGGGGGAAATGATCTTATGTAAGGGTCTCATTAGGAATCTTATCAAGCTGACATGGTTACAAGAATATGAATTATTATCTGGTACTTTAAGTGTAGCTCTCTATGCAGGGCATATTGCTCAGTCATTTAATCATGTTGGACTCTTTGTGATCCAGTGATACTGTGCAGGGAGTTATATTGGCAAAAGTACTGGATTTGACTTGCCATTTCCTTCTTCAATGGAAGCAAACAGGGGTTGAGTGATGTGCCCATGGTCACACAGCTAGTAAGTTTCTGAGGCCAGATTTAAACTCAAGGGTTCCTAATTCCAGGCCCAATGCTTTGCCCCATGTAGGATATTTACATGTCCATTAACACCTGATTAAGAGGAATGAAGACTGAGACAGAGTGCTCCATTATTAAAAGAAGTCTTGGAGCACATGTGCAGCTTGAGGGACTTATTGAAAACTGAGCAAAATGGAAAATGATAGTAGAGCTGAGTGGAATTCTGTTTATGGAAAGAAAGGAGAAAGGTTGAGAAGCTTATATATTGTACCAGTCAAAATCCTAGGAGCCATTAATGTTTATAATTTGTATGTACTCTTAACCATATGGTCCAAGAAGTAGCAGGGAGAGATAGTAGCAAAATCTTCTATTTCTAATCCCTAGAATAGATGACCCCAAATAGCTGGGTAAAGAAATAGGGATTTTTCTAGACAGGTGATTTTTCTAAACAGACATTCTAGACAACTGAATTCCTGGAGAGGTCAGAGATCCAGCATTCTTCCAGGACTTTGGAGTAAGATAATACTTCTATAGTAAAGGAGGAATACCAAACAGTATCAAGGTTGTGTGAATGTCTCAAGGAGGATGGACATCAAGTTGGAGGTGGGGAGATGGGATGCATGAAGGTGTATATATAAATATATATAAGTCCCTTTGGTCTAGGGGAAAAGGAAGATAAATGGATCAGTAAAAACATTTATGTCCTCTGAATTTTCTTTACTTTCTTTTCACTTTATTTTTATTTAGTATTTTATTTTCCCCCAATTACATGTAAAACAATTTTTAACATTTGTTTTCAAAACTTTGACTTCCAAATTCTCTCTCTTCTTCTCTTTCTCTGCTCCTTATTGAGAAGGCAAGTAATTTGACACTGGCTTTGCATGTAGTTATGCAACACATTTCCATATTAGTCATATTGTGAAAGGTAACACATATTAAAAACAAAACAAACAGCAGCAACTCAAGAAAGCAAGCAAGCAAAAAAAGGCATATTTAGACATCATCGATTCTTTGTTTGGGCATGGATTGCATTTTTCATCATAAGTCCGTCTGAGTAGTCCTGGATCACCTCATTACCAAGTTATTCAGAGCTGTTCATTCCACAACATTGCTTTATTTTGTAGCAAATCTCTCCAGATTTCCGTGAAAGCATCCTGCTCATCATTTCCTACAGCACAACAATAAACTATCACAATCACATAGCAGATGGAACATAAAACATAGCGTACAGCACAACCTATTCATTCATAACCCAACTGATGGATAACTTCTCAACTCTGTCACTAGAAAAGGACTGCTATGTACATGTAGATCCTTTTCCTCTGTTTTTTCTTCTTTCTCTTTTTGGATATAGGACTAGTAATGGTATTGCTAGATCAAAAGATATAGTATTTTGGGCATAGTTCTAAATTGCTCTAACAAATGGTTGAATTAATTTCCAACTCCACCACTAATGCATTAATGTTCCATTTTCCTGATATCCCCTCCAATATTTGTAATTTTTCTTTTCTGTCCTATTAGCCAATCTAGTAGGAATGAGGTAGTATCTCAGAATTGTTTTAATTTGTATTTCTCCAATCAACAAGATTTACAACATTTTTATATGGCTATAGATAGCTTTGATTTTCTCTGAAAACTGTCCTTATTTTTTGATCATTTATCAATTGGGCAATGGCTCTTATTTTATTAAATTTGGTTCAATATGTTTGAGAAAAGAGGCTACTTCAAGTCTCTCCCCAACAGTTACCACCCTCTTTGTTATCCTTTTCTCCTTCTGTTTTTTCTAGGGTAAGACAGATTTCTATGCCCAACTGACTGTGTATGTAATTTCCACTTTGAGCTTATTCTGATGAGAGTAAGATTTACTTGCTCCTACCCAACCTGTCCTTGTACCCTCTCTTTCCCTCTCCTATAAAAATGCTTTCTTGACTCTTTTATGTGTGATAATTTACTTCATTCTACCTCTCTCTTTCCCCCTTTCCCAGTGTATTCCTCTTTTCTCATCCCCTAATTTTACTGTTTTCGATATAATCCCTTTATATTTAACTTATACCCGTGTCTCTATCTTTATGTACTCCTTCTGTCTTAATAATAAGAAATTATGAATTACAAGTATCATTTTCCCATGTCTGAATAACTAGTTTTAACTTTATAAAGTCATTTATGATTTCCCTTTCTTGTTTGCTTTTTTATCCTTCTCTTGAGTCTTGTAGTTGCAAGTCAAATTTTCTGTTCACCTCTGGTCTTTTCATCAAGAATGCTTGAAAGTCCTTTATTTAACTGAATATTCATTTCCCCCGAATGATTATACTCAGTTTTTGTGGGTAGATAATTCTTGGTTTGTTTTTTAAATAATCATTTTTAATTTTTTTGAAATATATGCAAAGATAGTTTTCAATTGGCAAAACCTTTTATTCCATTTTTTTCTCCCATCCTCCCATGGACAGAAAGCAATCCAATATAAGTCAAACATGTGAAATTCTTCTAAATATGTTTCCACATGTCTCCATGCTGCACAAGAAAAATCACATCAAAAGGGGAAAAATGTGAATGAAAAAAAATAAGGAAACAACAATGATGAAACTACTAGTTTGTGACCCACAGTCTCCATAGTTGTCTCTCTGGATGTGAATGGCTCTTTCCATCACAAGTCTGTTGTTATTGTTTTGAAAGTAAATCTTGGTTGTAATCCTAAACTTCTTTGTTCTTCAGAATATCACATTACAAATCCTCTAATATTTTAATGTAGAAGCTATTAAATCTTGCATTCTCCTACATGTTGCTCCATGATACTTGAATTGTTTCTTTCTGACTTTTTGCAATATTTTCTATTTGATCTGGGAGCTCTGGAATTTGACTATAATATTGCTTGGAGTTTTCATTTTGGTATCTCTTTCTGGAGGTGATCAGTGGATTCTTTCAATTTTTATTTTAGTCTCGGGTTCTATAATCTCAAGAAAGTTTTCCTTGATAAATTTTTTTTGAAAAATGATGTGTAGCCTTTTTTCAAACATAGGTTGTACATAGTCCAATAATTTTTAAATGAACTCTCCTGGATCTATTTTCCAGGTCAATTGTTTATTCAATAAGGTATTTTACACTGTCTCCTACTCTTTCCATTTTGACTTTGCTTTATTATTTCTTGATTTTTCATAAAGTCACTAGCTTCCATTTCTTCAATTTCCATTTTTAAGGAAATAGAAATATTTTCAGGGTGGGGTCAAGATGACAGAGAGAATCCAGGAAGTTGCCTGAACTCTCCCCACTTTTCCTTTGTAAACAACATTAAATCAAGTCTCTAAATAGATTCTAGAGTAAAACAAAAAGAGGGAGTGAAGCAATTTTCCAGCATAAAACAACTTAGAAGAACTTCAGGAGAGGTCTGTTTCATTTGGGTAAAAGGGGAGTGCAGGCAATCTGTTTTTAGCTATAACACAAATAAGCAACTGAAGGCACTTGGTCCTGGTGCAGCAGGCCAGTGGCACAGCAGGTCACCTATTCCAGTTAGTTGGGCTATCCCAGCAGGTGGGCAAGTCACCAGCACTTCAGTCCCCAATGTAGAATAGCAGTGATCAGGCACTTGTCCTCAAGCACAAGCATCCTAGGATAGTGACCTCTGTATCTAGTAACAAATCTCAGCTTTAAAAATAAACAAGGGGAGGGGGACTCTGGGATGGTGGCAGAGTAAGTTGATAAATTTCAGGTTCTCTAAATTTCTACCCAAACAGAACAAGTTTGTCCCTGTTCTGTTCCGGGTCTTCTTGGTTTTTCACCAGTCTATGTTCACCCTGACGTACAAACTTGTTCCTTAAAACAGATGAAGAAAAGAAAATGTAAGAATAATTGGACTACCTAAAAGCTGTGATGAATAAAAGAACCCTGACACAACAATGCAAGAAATAATACAGGAAAATTTCCTGGAGTGATAGATCATGAGGGGAAAATGGAAATAGAAAAAAAATCCACTTATCACCATGTCAAAGAGATCCTTTGTGGAAAACACATAGGAATATTATTGCCAAATTGTGAAACCCCCATATCAAAGAGAAAAATTTTCAAGAAACAAACAAACAAAAAAACAATTCAAATATGCTGGAGCAATAATTAGAATTATACAGGATTTATCAGTAGCCACAATAAAATACCATATGTCCTGGAATCATATCCAGCCTGTGGCCAAAAATATCCAGCAAAATTATGCGTAATATTGAATGAAAAAAATGGACATTCAATGAACTTGCAGATTTTTAGGACTTTCTCTCAACCAAAATGGAATTTAATAGAAATGTAACATATAAGAGCCAATATCAAATATTAATTACAACAAACTTAACATGGATAAATTGTTTATGTTTTTTCCATGGAAATGTATATCATATGTTCAAGATTGACATCAGTAATTGGATAGCTCAAAAGAAAGATTGGGGTGTAGTTGAATATGATTTCACTCTAAAAAACAAAACTGCCTACGAAAAGATAAAAATAATAGCTATGTTATACAAATGAGGTATAGAGGAAGAATAGATACAAAAACATTAGAGGGAGGAGAAAGGCTCATAGTTCTGAAAACATATTCGCATCAGGAATGTTTTAAATAGGCAACACTACACATATCATGAAGGGTATAGAACACTCCAAAATCTATAAAGAAATAAAGGAAGAGGTAGGGCGAAGGAAAAGATAGAGAAAAAACAAGGGAGGGAATCCATTGATGGGGGAAGTTAAGAAATAGCAAGGCAAGTTAAAGAACAGAATTAAAGGAGAAGAGTTAGTAGGGATAGGAAAGAAGAGACATAAATACTAACACTACATCAAGGATTAAAAGTAGAATTTGTCAGAAAAGTAGAACTAGTAATCATCTATCTTAGAAAAAATCAAGCTTGAAGATTCAATGAAGAGAAAAATCTATATTATTTGTCAGCCATACAAATATTGTTTTAGATGCATGTTTACATGTGGGTAAACATGTATGTGTCTGAGTATATGTTGGCATGTATGCATGTAACTCTATGTATATGTGTGTATGTGTGTATGTGTGTATAGTTCTTGTGTGGATATGAATGCATATTATTTATACATGCATATACGTGTGTGTATATATCTATCTACCTATCTATATGTGTGTATTAATATATCAGTGCTTAATTGTAGTCTTCTTGGTAGTGGTGGGGGGGGGGATGAAAGGGGAAAAAAGAATAAAGTAAAAATGTGCACAGTAGAGAACAAAAGAACAGTATTACAAGGAAGCAAAGAAAAAAATGAATACTCATGAATATAATTTCTTCTATTATATATGCTTTCTTTAAATGGAAATTTATTGTTATATATTTTGAATCATCCCTGATATTCTGCTAGGAATATAACAATCTCCCTGATGTTCTGCTAGGAATATAACAATATTCTGTTTTATTTTATTTAATTTTCATTTTCTGCCTTTCTTCTATTCTGTTTATCTTCTTATTTTATGTCTAGTGCAATAAATAAATAAATAAATAAAACAAAATAAAAGAGTGAGCAAAAAAGAAAAAAAGAACCTGAATTATAGAAGGGGGAGATCAAAATACAAACTCTGAAGAGGACAACAATGGAAGAATGCCTTCAGGTAAAGCCTCAAAGAGGAATATATATAAGTCTCAAGCCAAAAAGACTTATTTGAAGAGTTTTGAAAATATTTTAAACATTAAGAGAGGTAGAAGAAAAATTAGGAAAAAAATGAAAGTTATGCAGGAGAATTAGGAAAAAAGATTCACCAATTGCAAAAGGAAGCACACAAATTGATTGAAGAAAATAATTCCTTAAAAATAGAGTTGGCCATATTGAGAAAAAAATCCATTGAAGAAAAATAAACTCATTTAAAAGTAGAATTAGACAAATGGAAAGGGATTTACAAAAGTTAACTGAAGAAAATAATTCCTTAAAAATTAGAATTAGGCAAGTGGAAACTACTGATTCTATAAGATATTAAGAATCAGACAAAATCAAAAGATTTAAAAAATAGAGGTATAAAATACCTCAATAGAAAAACAGCTGTCCTAGAAAATCGATCTAGGAAAGAAAATTTAAGAATTATTGCATGACGGGAAAGACATGATCAAAAAAAGAGCTTGGACAACATCATTCAAGAAATTATCAAGAAAAAGTGTCCTGATATCCTAAAATCAGAGGGTAAAACAGGAATTGAAAGAATCCACTGATGCTTCCTGAAAAAAATCTCAAAATAAAAGCTCCAAGAAATATTGTAGCCAAATTCCACATATCAGGTCAAGGAGAAAATTCTGTATTCAACCAGAAAGAAACAATTCAAATACCAAGGAGTCACAATCAGTATTACATAATACTTAGCAGCTTCTACATTAAAAGATAAGAAGGCTTGGAATATGATATCCCAGACATCAAAGGAACTTGGATTACAATCATACAAATTGAGCATAATATTTTAGGGTAAAAGCTAATAAAAAGCCTGAAGCTGAACAGAAAATTTAATTTTCAAATACTACACTCACAAGAAGCACATAAAGATAAATGAAAAAGGAAAAAAAAATCCCACCAAATTATTCAATAAGATTAAACTGTTTACATTACTATAAGGACAATGATATATGTAATTCTTGAGAACTGTATCTCTATTATGGCGGTTAGAAGGAGTATACATAGACAGAAGGTGTGGGTAAAGGTTGGCTTTGCTGTGATGGTAAAAAAAATTATTGGGAAAAGAGGAAAGAGGAAAGCAGAATAGGGAAATTATATCACATTAAGAGATACAAAAGACCTATTACAGTAGATGAAAAAAAAGGGAGATGAGCAATGTTTGAATATAGATCTTATCAATTTGACTCAGAGAGAAATTTATCTTTTTTATTTAAAGCTTTTATTTTCAAAACATGTGCATATATAGTTTTTAACATTAAACTTTGCAAAAACTTGTTTTCCAATTTTTTCCCTCCTTTCCCACCACTTCTGCCCTAGATAGAAAATAATATATGTTCTTCTATGCATGCTCCCACAATTATCATGCTGCATAAGAAATATCAGATCAAAAAAGAAAAAAAATGAGAAAGAAAACAAAATAATACAAGTGAACAAAAGCAAAAAAGTGAAAATACTATATTGTGATCCATACTCGGTTCCCACAGTTCTCTCTCTGGGTGCACATGGCTCTCTCCATCACAAGACCATTGGAATGGCCTGAATCACCTCACTGGAGAAAAGATCCACATCCATCAGAATTGATCGTCATATAATCTTGTTGCTATATGCAATGTTTTGCTCTATACTATATTCTGTTGGTTCTATTCATTTCATTTAATAACAGTTCATGTAAGTCTCTCCAAATCTCTCTGAAATCATCCTACTGGTCATTAGAAATTTGTCTTACCCAAAGGGAAGTAGGAAGGGAAAAGGAAAAGAAAAGGGGAAGGTGGAGACTGATAGAAGGGAGGGCAAGGATATGAGGGGAAAGAGGAAAGAAAGTGGTGGAGATTGATGTAAGGGAGAATAGATTGAGCAAATGTGGGTCAGAAGCAAAACATTGGTGATGAGAGATAGGGTAAAGGAGAGAGAAATGTACACATGTGGAAAAACAGGGTGGAGAGAAATACACAATTAGTAATCATAACTGTGATCATGAACTGGATGAACCCTCCCATAAAATCGAAGTGAATAATAGTGTAGATTAAAAACCAGAATCCTAAAATATATTGTTTATAAGAAACATATTTGAAGCAGAGATTTATGCACAGGCTGCAGCAGACTCTATTATGCTTCTACTGAAGTAAAACACAACCAAAGAGGATAGCAGCCATGATCTCAGATGAAGGAAAAACAAAAATTAGATCTAATTAAAAAAAGATAAGAAAGGAAACAGCATCTAGCTTAAAGGTACCATAAATAATGAATTAATATCAATACTAAACATATATGTACTAAGAGATAATAACATCCAAATTCCTAGATGAAAAATTAAGTGAGTTCAGGAAGAAAGATAGCAAAACTATATTTGTGAGGGTCCACAACTTTTCCTTCTCAGAACTAGATAAATCTAACCACAAAAGAAACAAAAGTCAAATAGGTAAATAGAGTTTTAGAAAAGTTAGGCATGATATATTTCAGGAGAAAACTGAATGGGGATAGAAAGGATTATATATTTTTTCAATGGTATATGGCATCTACGCAAAAAATGACCATATATCAGGGCATGAAAACTTCACAATCAAATGTAGAAAGGCAGAAATGTTAAATGAATCATTTTCAGATTTTGATGAAATAAAAATTATGTGTAATTAAGGGTCATAGAAAGAGAGTAAAAGTTAATTAGAAACCAAATAATCTAACCCTAAAGAATGAGTGGGTCAAACGATAAATCATCGGGATAATTGATAATTTAATCAAAGAGAAAGACATTAGCAAGACAAAATATCAAAACTTATGGGATGCAACCATAGCAGTTCTGAGAGGAAATTTGATATCTCTAAATACTTAATTAAATGAAATAGAGAAAGAGGAGATCAATGAGTTGGGCATGAAACTAAAATAATTAGAAAAAAGAATAAATTGAAAGTCCCCAATTAAATGCCAAATTAGAAATTCTGAAAATTAAAGGAGAGATTAATAGAATTGAAAGTAAGAAAACTATTGAAATAATAAATACAACTAAGAGTTGGTTTTATGAAATAGATAATTTCATAAATTATCTATGAAATAGATAAACCTTTGGTTAATTTCATTAGAAAAAGAAAAATCACCAGTAATAAAAATGAAAAATCTGAATTTGCCATCAATGAAGAGAAAATTAAAGCAATAATTATGAGCTGTTTTGTCCAACTGTATGCTAATAAATCTAGCAATCTAAGTAAAATGGATGAATTTTAAAATTCTATAAAATAGAAAATAAGGAATAATTTACTTGTCAGATCTTTGGAGAAAAGAGGAAATTATAACCAAAGGAGAAATAGAAACATTATAAAATAAATAATATTAATTACATTAAATTATTTACATGAACAAAACCAATGCAATCAACATCAGAAGGAGGGCAGAAAGCTGGCAGACAATCTTCACAGCCAGTGTTTCTAGTAACAGTCTCCTTTATAAAATACCGAGAAAATGAGTCAAATTTATAAGATTACAAATTATTTCTCAATTAATAAATATGCAAAGGATATGAAAAAGCAATTTTCAATGAAATTAAAATTATCTATAGTTATATAAAATGCTCAAAATCAGTATTGATTAGAGAATTGCAAATTTAAACAACTCTGAGGCTCCATCTCACAATTATCAGATTAACTAATATGATAGAAAAAGAAAATGATAAATATTGCAGGAGGGAGGGAAAGATATGGAAAAACTGAGGTACTAATGCATTGTTAGTAGAGTTGTAGACTAATCAAACTATTTTGAAGAGCAATTTGAAACTGTGACCAAAGGACTAGAAAATTGTATATACCTCCAATTCAGCAACATTATTTCTGGATATCCACCATAAGGAGATAATTAAAAAGGGAAAAGGACTCACATGTATAAAAAGATTTATAACAGCTCTTTTTGTAGTGGCAAAGAATTGCTTGCTTATTTTTCTATTCTATTTCTTGCATAGTTCCAAATTGCTGAACAGAATAGTTGAATCAGTTCACAACTCCATCAACAATGTATCAGTGTCCCAATTTTCCTACATCCCCTCCAACATTCCTTATTATCTTTTCCTGTGATTTTAGCCAATCTGAGAGGTGTGAAGTGATACTTCAGAATTGTCTTAATTTGCATTTCCCTGATCAATAGTGATTTATAGCATTTTTCATATGACTAGAAATGGTTTTAATTTCTTCATCTGAAAATTATCTGTTCATATCCTTTGCCATTTATCAGCTGGGGAATGAGAACTGGAATTCTCATAAATTTGAGTCAATTCTCTATATATTTTAGAAATGAGGCCTTTATCAGAACCCTTGAATGTAAAAATTCCCTCCCCCCACCTCTGCCGCAGGTTACTGCTTCCCTTCTACTCGTCTACATTGGTTTTGTTTGTACAAAATTTTTTAAACTTAATATAATCAAAATTATCCATTTTGCATTCCATAATGTACTCTAGTTCTTCTTTGGCCACAAATTCCTTTCTTCTCCACAGATCTGAGAGTAGACTACCCTTTGTTCTTCTAATTTGCTTATAGTATCGTTCTTTATATCTAAATCATGAAACCATTTTGACTTTATCTTCGAATAGGCTATTAGGTGTGGATCGATACCTATTTTCTGTCATACTTCCAATTTTCCCTGCAATTTTTGTCAAATAGTGAGTTTTTGTCCCAGAAACTGGGGTCCTTAGCTATATCAACCGCTAGATTACTATAATTATTGATTATTGTGTCTTGTGAACCTAACCTATTCCACTGATACACTACTCTATTTCTTAGCTAGTACCAAATGGTTTTGATGATTGCTGCTTTACAATATATTTTTAGGTCTGGTACAGCTAGGACTCTCATTTGCATTTCTTTCATTAATTCTCTTGAAATTCTTGACCTTTTGTTCACCCTGGAAAATTCTTAAAGAATATGCATATGTGGTGAAGTAAGGCCAGGAGGGCGAAATATTAGAAATAGTCAGTCTACTGACATGGAACAAATTCCCATGGTGCTCTGCGTCCAAGCGCATTTGATATGGAGTCAGAAAATATAGAATCAAGTCTTGCTCTGAAACCTAAAAGCTTTAAGATCTCAGGCAAGTCCCTCCATCTCCTTGAGTTCAGTTTTTTCAATTAGGAAATTAGGAATATTAATCTTTGAACTCCATCCTTCCATCATGGCTTAATGGGAAAATCAATTTTTTAAACTTAAAAAATTATAGAAAAGCAAGTTCACATTATTATGTGAATAATAGCAATTCTAGGAGGAATAATTATAACAGAGAGCTGGTAAAGCATATAAGGATATATTTTGGGGAAAGGCTATATATTTTAGGGAAAGAAGATAACCAAAAGGAAGGAGCCTTGATCTTTTGTTCTAGTTTTGCAGGCACTGTACCCCTTTAGAGAAATCCTATCTCCTCCATCAGGATCAATTTCTTCATCTGCAAAATAATAGTTAAAGTCCTCCCACTTAGGTATGTGCTGGAGACAGCTGGAATGGGTTCAAGTGAGCTGATTTTTAAATTTTCAGTTTGAACAATTGTTGTTGCTTAGTCATTTTTCAGTTGTAACTAATTCTCTGCGACCCCTTTTGGGATGTGGATGGCAAAGATTTGTTAGAAAGGTTTTCCTTTTATCAAGCTAACATTTACATTTTTTTTTTGGCAATTCTCACTTAGTTTTTTCCATGGATCTTCCCGTGGTATGACTTAACTATTCTTCATTTAAATTGGTAGTTTCCAAATTTTATGTAATGCTACTCTTTTTTAGGCAAAAATTGCACTCTTCACATTTAATAAAACAATCTATGCAGATATTTTTCTTAATTCATGTTTTCTTCACATAAAACTGATACTTTATTATAATTTTATTACACTGTAGATCTTAAATATACAATTAAATATTGTTTATCAATGTAAATAATCACTGTACTGAATTCACTATCAAATGATCATAGATTTAGAATGGGAAATCCAAACTTTCACATTTTATAAGAATTGAGAAGTTAATTGAATTTCTCAAGATTACAGAGATGGGTGAACAGACAAAACCAGGACCTGAAGCCAGGTTATTTGACCTCACATCTCATCATCTTTCCACTACACTCTACTGTCTCAGAAAGGCAAAGGAGAAAATACAAACGTGTCAGGCAGTCCCCTGAATCTTTAAATCTCTGTGAACCAGGAACATGGGTCTAAGATTTGAGGAAAGTTGTTGAGATATTGGCTTGTTCTCAAATAGTGGGCACCTATCCCCCTGATTGTTCCAGAGGACCTAATAAATCTGTGAGTTAATGAGAGATTTGGACTAACACTAAGTGGATCAGTAAGGTAATGTCACCCTGGCACTTCTATAGGTACCCTGTCCAAAGATAATAGAATAGACTCCAGTCTTGCCTACTACTGGTTGGAGATGGTGGAAGGATATCAAATTACCTTATGGATTCACCACTGCTCTGTATCCAGACTGACCTTCCAGTAAATGGATCTAATTTTTTTTCCTACCTGCTATTACTATCTCTGCCAAAAGCAGGAAGAGAATATCGGTGTGCAGGAGATAGGTATCAGTGAGGGAATGTTAGAGATCCATCTTTCAACCTGATGGTGGCTCAGTTCTGGTCTGGCAAACTCCCACGATTTGGAGCAAAATCACCATTTTAGTCTTGCTTTTGTTGACTTTGATTTGAACTTTGTTTACATTTTTAAATAGTAGATATCTTTGGCCAGGAATTGTACTAAAAACATTCCATAACCTTGGCCATTGCTTAATTTTTACCCTTTACTTCCACCCCATCTCCATCCCAAGCCCAGTGGATGCTGGTCCATACTTTATAAAGTTTGTACTTAACTATTTTTGTTCAACTGTGACATCAAGAACTAATTGGGGTTCAATTGGGGTATGACAAAGTCTGTTGCTCTCACAATTATATTAAGCTAGTAGTAGCTTTTATCAACTCAACAAATTATTTACTAAGTGCCTGCTCTAACTAAAACATAATTCTGGGGAAAATGCAAAATTTCCATGAGGCATAATGACCAAATTCATCAGCCATTCCTCAGGCCTTCAAAGGTCCCCAAGTTCTAGCCAAGACCATAGAATTTCAGAATGTTTGACTTGGAAGAGACCTAAGTAACCATTTAACTGTAACCTTACTTCAACAAACATTATTCACTATGATATACTTGATAAATAGCTAGTCTTTCCTCAAAGATTTCAATGAGAGATAAACTACTATCTCCTCAAGAAACCCATTCCACTTTGAACAGTTCTGATTTTAGGATGTCAAGCCTAAATTAGGATCTTTATAGCTTCTACCCTTGGTTCTGTTCTTGGGATCAAATACATCAAGTCTGATCACTCTTCCTCATGATATAGTAAAAAAAATCTTAAGGGCTTTCCTAGGCTAAACATCAGTTTCTTCAATCTATCTGTGTATATGACATAGTCTCAAGACCTGTCAACATTCTGATTGCCCTTTTCTGGGTACTTTCCAGCTTATCAGTGTGTTTCGTAGATCATGGCACCCAGAACTGTTCACAATATTCCACATGTTATCTGACTAGGGCAGAAATAGTTCAAGTGAGTGCTTATGATGTCCTAAACTAAGGCAGAGGTAGAATCCGTAAGATGTGACATCTTATTGAATAGAGGAAACATGGGAGAATGAGGAGGTTTCACACTTGAGTAACTGAAGTTATCTTGATGTCCAAGAGGAGAGAAGTGTGTGTGGTAGAGAGTGCTGGAAAGGTAATGAATTCTGTTTTGGATATGTTAAAATTGAACTGTCTCTTTGTATTTTTAATACATCTATTTATGGACATGTCTTCCTATTAGAATGTAAGTTCCTTTTAGGCAGTGATAGATTTTTTTTTTTTCCTTTTCCTTATAACCCTTGCACTTAGTACATTGCCTAATACATTATAAGTACTTAATAAATGCTTTTTGATTAACTGATATGCATATGTGGTAATCATTTTTATAGAGCTGAATATTGGATTTATGAGAATTGATGTGCTTTATAGAAAGCATTTAGAGAAAGAAGAGAAAATGGAGTCCAGGAAAGAGTTCTGTAATACAACCATATTTAGATGGTGGTTCAAGAATGATAATCCTGCATATGAAGCTGAGGAGGCAGCCATATAAGTAGAGTTAAAAGAAGTTAGTATCACAAAAATCCAAAAAAGAGTTTCCAAGGGGAGAAAGTAGCTGCTGTCATTAGATACTGCAGAGTTCCAAAAAGACGAATATTTGACAGGACTTACCTTTCCCAGCCATCTCTAAAATGGGTGACTCAAAAGTCAGTGCAGCTTTAAATTATTAAAGTTTCAAATTGTACTAAGACATTTAGGACACCTTGCTCCACCCAAATTTGGCTGACTTCCTTTTCCCTGATTATGCCCCAATGCTTCCCTTCTGTGACTTCCCTCTTGCTTCTGTGGCTTCTTCTCTAGCACAAGTGTGAGAATTAGCAAAAGCAGAGCCATTCAAAGAGATGGATCTTGGATATCAAAATGGTCCAAAAATTAAGTATTAGGCAAAAGTTATAGGGTGGTTTGGAAATGGATACATTAGAGGTAAGCAGAGTAGTGAGGTACAATAGAAGGAATCTGGGGTTTGCAACCAGGGGATCTGAGTCTGAACTTGGGCTTTGCTAATACTTATAGAATATTCTTCAAGTCACTTCATCACCTTAGATCTCATTTTTTTATCTATAAAATGAAGTGATTCTAGTTCTAAATCAATATTTTATCATCTCTCCTTTATATTCTATTTTTCTGAGACTTCTCCCAGCTAAGACATTCCATGCTTTTTGGTCTTTCCCACTGCTACAGTTCATGTTCTTTGTCCTGAGATCCTCTGAGCTCTGGCATACTATATTCTATGTGTTAAGATCTGACATTTAATGTTTTTTCAAGTGTTTTGATTTTTCTTCCAATTTGGACATTGCATGAGTTGGCAGATCTAATTCTAACCACATGCTCATGCCGTATTTGGGTACATCCCTCCCTGGCAACCATGATACCTTGTGCCTACTTCAGATCTGGGGGCAGCTAGCTATACTTGGTGAGTAGAGAAGGTCAGAGAATGGAACCATATCACCCCCAGTGGACACATTAAAATCTCAGGCCCATTTTGTTCCCATGGCATTTCAAGATCTCCCTCCAATCATTATTTGGGAAACATAGGCAAGGTGGTAGAGAGGGAAAGGATTTTTAATCAATAATTTATTCAGAGAATTCAACTGGTTCACATATCACCCAGCACGACAGATATAAATGAAAAAAGCTGAGCCAAATCAGAACAAAAACTATGCCCAAATCTCTGGCTTCCCCTTAGAGATCTATTTTATGATACCCAGAACTTAGTTGAACTTAAATGTAACTGGACATTCCCCAGACTCTCCAACATTCTATGATTTCTGTTTAAAGATTTCCAGGAATGGTTATCTACTACACACATTTCAACTTCTTCTTTTAGACAAATCATAACATTAGGAAGCTTTTCTTTATACTCTTCCTAAATGTACCTTCCAATGACTGATCCACTGCTCTTGTTTCTATACCCTATGGACAGCAGATCAAATTATTTTCCACAACAACTCCTGAGATACTGGAGGATAACTATTATATCTCATACAAGTATTCTTTTGATCAGAGTTCTGTGAACTGTTAGAAACGACATAACTTCTTGGGCTCCCATTGCTCTGATTTTTGTTCTTCTTTGGCTTACTCCTGTTGTCACCAATTTCACTCTAGAATTGAACACAAGCTTTTTCTACTATATTTTAATGGTCTGCCTGCCTTCCATTCTGAAGATATGTTTAACCACAATAGACTACAGCAGGATTAGTTACTCCTTCATTTGAGACATATTATTTCTCTTAATGAAATCTAAGATTGCCTCTCACAACTAAACTACTCAACTCAATCCCTGGGTTTCTCTCCCTTCCTGACCAATTGCCTTCCCAACCCTGAAAGATTTCCTCTCTGAGACTCTTTCCCCCCACTTTCCAGCTCCCTTTTAGTTATCTTCTGGCTGCATTAGATTATAAGCTCCTTTAAGGTATAGTTATCTGGTTAGCTTATATGCATATATGTTTCTAGTGCTTAGCAAAATGTCTAGCAATATAAAGCACTTAATAAATGCTTTATCTCTATCTTAGCTTTTTATATGCTATGTTTTACTGGAGACATACATTGAACTTGTAGTACATTAAAAGTCCCAGTTTTTTCCTCCCACAGAATTATTTTCTTTGATTCCTGTATTCTGAATTTACAGAGTTGATTTCTAAACCCAAGTGGAGGGCTTTAAAACAATCTCTATAAAGATCATTTCACTAACTTGGTCTATTGATATAGTCTGTTGAGATCGTTTTGGGTCTGAACCTTGTCATCCAATTTGTTAACTATCCTTAGGTTTTTGTCACCTGCTAATCTGATAAACATGCCATCTATGACACTTTAAATAATTAATTTTTAAAAAATGATTTATTGTAGTGGTGTATCAAGTTCACCGTACATAAGGATCTCTGCAGCTTCATGACTTTAAAAGGACATAGTATCACCTATATTCTATTGTGCTTTTATTTATTTTGTTAAATGTTCCAAAACAACATTTTAATTTGGCCCTTGCTCCTATGTATTTGGCCCCTCTGGCATACTGCATAGACAGAGATCTAGGGCATTTCACTTGAAACCTCCATATTTCTCGGCACTGATTTCATTTGAGTTTATTCAACCCTTGTTGAGTTCAGCTAAATGTATTTTCTTCTAGCTCTCAACTCCTTTTCTTGCCTACAAATACAGAATGAGAGACTTTGTCAAGTGTTTTGCTGAAATCCAAATGTTCTATATCTGTGGCATTCCCATGATCTACTAGTCTGGTAACTTTGTCATAAAAACAGAAGTTAAGTATGTTGTTGTTCAGTCATTTTAGTCCTGTCCAATTCTTTGTGATCCTTTTTGGGGATTTCTCAGCAAAGATACTGGAATGGTTTGCCATTTTCTTTTTCAGCTCATGCTACAGGTGGGGAAACTGAGGCAAATAGGGTTAAATGATTTGCCCACAGCTACACAGCTAGTAAGTGTCTGAGGCTAGATTTGAACTTAGGAAGATGAAAATTACTGACTGCATGGTCAGCCCTCTATCTACTGCATCACCTAGCTGCCCTGTTACATTCTAATAAGGAAAGACAAAACATAAAAAAGAGCAGAAGAAGATGATGCTGGGAAGGAGAGGGAATTCACGTATGGGAGCAGACAACTGCAGAGACAGAGAGATGTCCTGGAGTGAGAAATTGGCCATATTGACCATGTATGGAATGTGTGCTCTGACTTCATTACCAGTCAGGAAGCAAGTAGCACATTCCATCATTGGTCTCCTGGAATCATGATAGGTCATTGTATTGATTGAAGATCTGAAGTCTTTCAAAATTATTCATTTTTAATATGATATTCTAGTAGTAGCAATTGGGTGACATCATAGTGTACAGAACACTGGGTCTGGAGTCAGGAAAACCTGAATCCAAATGTGATCTCAAAGCCTTACTAGCTATGTGTGAACCTGGGCAAGTTGCTGAATTGATGTTGGTCTCAGTTTTCTCAACTGGAAAATGGGAATAATAATAGCATTTACCTCTAAAGATTGTTATGAGAAAAGATGAAATAGTTTTGCAAAAGGCATTTAGCACAGAATGTCTAAAAACATTTCTTTCCTTTCCTTCTTCCTATTTCTTACTCATAACAGTAATCCATTATATTTACATACCATAATTTGGTCACCCATCCCTTAATTGATGGGTACCTCCTCAATTTCCATTTCTTTGCCACTCACAAATTTTGCCAAGATTTTGTTAAGCTTATCAGTCTATAATTTGAAAATGTAAGACTCTTCCTCCCCCATGCCTTTTTCTTTTTTAAACTTCAAGAAATTGGTCCACTACAAATATACTGTTTGTCACCCACTTTGAGATATCACTGACAGCACCTCACCTACTCCATCTGCCAAGTTCTTTTACTAAAGTAGGGATTACTTATGTAGGCAGTGATATGCACTCAGTGAGGGGAGCTAGGTCCTATTTTACCATTTCCTCCATGATCCTGGTTTTCATGCTGTTACCTTTTTTTTTTTTTTCCTACTCTCAGTTCTGAGATAATTTTTAATAGGAAAAGAGGAGCAAAATACCAGCTGAGAAGATACAGCTCCTTTCCATTATCATTGTCCCTTTCTCTCCAGTAGGAGCCTTGTTATTTCTTAGGTATTTTTCTTGATCCTAGCTAGCTAAAAAACCAACAACTCCAAACCCTCAAACCCCAAACCAACCACTTTTCTTTTTGGCTGTCTTTGTCACCCTTCCTCATATTCAGCTTATTCTGAATTTTAAGGATCCTAGTATTCTTCTTATTGTAAAACTGTCACTTTTATATTCATCTCAAATAGTGCATTTACTTCTGTCTTTTATACCTGTCTAGCCATGTGACCTTGTATAACACATTTTTACCTCTGTTTGTTACAGCTCATTTATAAAATGAGGAAACTGAAGCAAACAGAGGTAAGTGACTTGATTAGAGTCATAGGGCCAGATTTGAACTCTGAGTCTATTGACATCTGCTATCCCTAAGACTAGGATATGCATCAAATTATATTCATATTCTCTCTCCTCAATCACAAACTCTATGATGGAACTTACTCCAAAGGTTCCTATGTTTTCTTCTTCAGTAATTGGTGTCTCCATATTTCAGTACCAGGCCTAGGATGGATATTCCTTTCATTGCTTTTTCCTCTGAGCTAGTCTGGTCACATTTGGTCCTTTTTCCCAGGAGAAGCTGAGGAGAACTGGCTGAATAAAATAGCCAGAATCATTATAGACACTTTATGGATAAAGTGTTAGTGGTAAGCCCTGAAGAAATTATGTCTATTTCTGTGTGTCCTTTTGCTGCTAATTTCTCCTTCTGATTGTTAATATTTGTAATGATAGTTTTTGCATATTAGTAGATTTGCAAAATACTGCTGAATATTTCATTGGTGGTAAGACAGCAAGTACTTGTGAGCAGTTAGCTATCAATAAATCCTGACCAAGCTGGTCAGCTCCTGGTTAAACTTCATGTCTGTTCTTAGAACATGGCAGAATGAAGAGACAGGCCTGGATTTGGGAGGCTTCACAAGAGACTGGCATGTGCCTTTCATTATGGTCTTTGTTTTTGTTCTTAATCAACTTAATTAATTAGTATAATTAGGAATTAGAAAATTGATTAGCATAATTAGGAATAATTAGGTAATAAATAGGAAGCAAGTTCCTGCTTGAACTTAGAAATGAGGCTTTGGGAGAATGAAATAATTGTTAAAGGCAAGTCAGGAATGTATCAGCTGTTCTGATAGGGGCTAAAAAGGAGCTCCTGGGGGAAATCAGAAAATCCATTGAAGTCCTCATTTGGCATTATAGTGTATGTCCATGTTATATTTGGATTTTGTTTCCTGAACTCTTTATTATCTTCTGGTCTTGTTTCCTTTGATTCATCCATGGCATTGTCTCATTTGTGTGTGTGTGTGTGTGTATTTTTCCTTCATTGCCTCCATCACATTTTCTCCCTTTTGTGCCTGGATTTCCTCTGATCAAATTTTTTTTTAAATATGCAATGCAACTTTCATGGAAGAAAGGGAGTTGAAATCATCTATTTCCTTTAATCATAGTGTCTTTATTGACAGGATAATGAAAAGATCAATGGATTTGGAGACAGATAAGCAGAATTTGAATCTCATTTCTGTGTACTATATGTGTGATCTTGGGCAAATCATTGAATCTGTCTCATCTTCCAATTGTAAAATAGCCATGTAACATAACATGAAAAGATTTGAATAAATGGTTTATAAGGTTTCTTCCAATTCTAAGGTACTGGATCCTGTGATCTTCCCATCCTGTAGGCCATGGCTTTGAGAGATAATGTAATGCAATGTAAAGAGCCTTGGACTGGCAATCAGAAGAACTGTATTCTAATCCTGGCTCTCTCATTACCTGGATATAGGATTCTGAGAAAGTCACTTCTCCTTTCTGACCCTTAGAATTCCTAAAATATAGGCTGATATATTTATGGGCATTTTCTATTATGTAGAAGGTTTCAGTGAGCATTGAAAGGCATAAAATACTGCAAATGTCTATATAATTATAAAGCCCTATAAAAAATATAAGTAATTATAGTTATCCTAGCTCTTGTTCCTAATCGTCCCTCCAGATCTACTTCATTTTTTTTCCCTTTCTTTAAATCAGAGCTATGATTTTATCATTATACCGAGCTTCTGGTGAGTAGCTCTCTTTACTACAGCAAGTAAGCACTCTCTCATTTTATAATGGAGAATTGTCTGGAGGGGACTGAGAATTGATGAGCCACAAAGGTTAGGGGAAGGGCTTGAATCCACACTGCCAGGAGGGGTCAGGGCAAGGCTTGAAATGATCCAGAGGCCAGCCTATTCACGATGCCACAGTTGATTTTCTTCAACACGATTTTCTTAAGAAATCATATAAACAGCAAGAGTCAGTCTCATCATTTATTAAAGAATCAGGCTGACCAATCATGGTGCTGCTCGAGGATATTTTGGTTCTTTAGCATCTCCCCTGTTTTTTAATCCGGATAGGAACATTTCTTTTCCTATAGAAGAAATAAAAAGAGCACTGTGAGTTACCATGATTACAAAAATTGAGACCTTGAGGCAGGAAAGAAAACTCTTCCTGGAAAGTCATTGGAACAAGGACGAAATAGGACATTAGAGTAGGGAGTAACCTTAAAACACAGAATGTAAAATTTGGAATGAACCTTAGATAAAGAGTATCATAATGTCAGCTAATTCATAGATGGTCATTTTTTTTTTTTGGTCAGAAACTTCTTGTTTTGAACCAAAATCTGAGTCTTGGCAATTTCTGCTCATTGTTTCTTGTTTCTTCCTTTTGGAGCTAAGCAAAACAAGGTACATTCTTACTACCTCAACAATCCTTCCCATATTTAAAGTCAATGATTAGTATCTCCTCCCCTAAGGTTTTCTCTTCACCTCTTTCATTTTCTGTTCCCTGAGTTAAACACAACTAGAGCTTTCAAACAGCATCATAATTGGTTGATCTTTTTCCTCTGAATAAAATTAAGTGTAGCTTGGAATTAAAATAGATAAGATTGAGGAACCTGGGATTTGAAAGACCCTGAATTTAAGTCCATACCCACTAGCTATATGACCTACACAAGTCACTTAATCTGTTTGCCTCATTTTTCTCACCTTCAAAATGAATAATCACAGCACCTTTCTCCCAAGGTTGTTGTATCATATGAGGTAATAATTGTAAAGTGCTTAGCACATTACCTGACACATTGAAGGTGCTATATAAATGCAGGCTACTCAGAGTCCCTCCATTCTTCCTGTCTTACCTTCCCCCAGAACTCCTAATTCCCATATGAATTAAATCCACTGCTATGCTAGGAATCATGGATTCTTCAGTTTAATCACCTTAATTATTGCTTCTGCTGTATATTATCTACTCTATTTTTCACAGAAAGAAAAATGTTACATTTCAAACTTGACATTGAATATCAATACAACCAAATTTGTTCAAGAACTATAAATTATTTATTTTTAATGTATAACAAATCATCACATTTTCATGGCCCTGAATTTGGACAATTAGACTAGTCAGGGAAAGTCTAGCAAAGAATTCTTAACTTGGAAGTCTGTGAACTTTTTTTCTTCATGTTTTGTTGACTATTTCCATTTCCTTTTTAATTCTATATTTTTTGCTTTATG
>JACYGW010087998.1:0-5000 GCA_016696395.1 Antechinus stuartii
ACAGAAACCTTGAAAAGATAAGGCAATAAAGTAAAATGAAAGAAAGTGTTATAAATATGTATGCTTTACCAAATGTTCTAAATGGTCATCTCTCTAAGTGATTCACTCTCAATTCTATCTGTTTTTGAAGTTATTATTATTATTATTTTTTTTTTTTTTTTTACTGAGGCAATTGAAATCAAGCAATTTGCTCAGGGACACACATCTAGGAAGTTTTAAGTGTCTGAGTCCAGATTTGAACTCTGGTCCTCCTGACTTCAAGACTAGTGTTCCATTCACTATGTTACCTAGCTTTCCCTGGGAGATAATTATTAAGTAGGATAGATGCCCACAATGGAGCATGTGCACCCAATAAATCCATATCTCATATAATGAAATATCATTTGGAAATTCCATTAGACACTACGTTTTAAATATCTTTCAAAAATATTCTGATAATTATATATTATCCTTGCTCCAAAAAATAATCCTAAATTTTACTTCAAATTATAAATGGCAATCCATGTTTGATTGATAAACTATCCCAATGATATTTCATAAAAAAAAAAAAAAAAAAAAAAAAAAAAACTATGAGCTAACACTTTTATTGATAATACTGAAGATTGGAGAAAATCCTGTAACTTCTGCATTCTAAGGTTTATAATAGATTTGCAGCCCAGAGTAGCTTTCTCAATCACCTACCATGAATAACTTTTTTAAAAAAAAATAAATCTTTAATCAAGGAGAGGCAACAGAAAACTACATCTTCAAAATAGGCATATAACTTATTTTCCTGATTTTTTTTTTTTTCTGCTTGAAGCTGAGTGATAAAGAATAAACTATATTTCACCCCACCCCCACACCAATTCAAAACAATTAGAGGGTAATTCAAAATCCTTTATTTTATAGATGATCAAATAGAAACTCAAAAAAAAAAAAATTAAATGACCTCTTGGTCATTGTGTTCTTACACAAGAGTGAATGAGTGAGCATCTGGCTTCAAGTTAGGTATGTTGTTGTTGTTGTTGTTGTTGTTGTTGTTGTTGTTGTTGTTGTTGTTTCTATTTTGCACCTCCTGTAGTGTGTGCGTGTGTGTGTGTGTGTGTGTGTGTGTGTGTAATTAATATAAATTTCTGACAACTACCAGTTTCTACAAAATAATTACAAAAAGGCATTTAGTTTATGTAGCTTAGTAAATAAAACACTGGATCTGGATTCCATAAAATCTGAAATCATATTCTTCCTGACAAACTCATTAGCTGTGTGACATTGGCCAAATCATTTACCCTCTTTCAGTTTGTTTCCTCATATATAAATGGGGATAACAATAGTATCTGTGTTCCATGGCCATGGTGATATTAAGCATCAATTTATTAATGATGCTGATATAAGTACATCTCTGAATAGCAAGCAAGATAGAAATCTCAAATAATAGCTGATTTTCCAAAGAGCAAAAAAAAAAAAAAAAAATGCAAGAACAGATGGAATTTGTAGAGATTTAATAACAGTTCAAGGAACAAATATTTGTTGAATTTTTTCTAATAACTACAATTGCTCAAAAGAAGAATGGACTCCTTCAAAAGACAGTGAGTTTACTATTCTGTGAATTCCTCAAGCAGAGAAAAAAAAAATACTATTCCAGAATGTATATAGGATATTGCCATTCATGTATTTAGTGTACTATATGATCCTTGAAGTCCCTTATGGTTTTGAAATTCTGTGATTTGTTCTGTGATTTGCCTCACAAGGCAGAATTAGGATAAACCCTGGATAAACATGGAGAAGAATAGATTCTAAGTGAGATGAGTAGAAGCAGGAAAACATTATACCTTAATAGTAATACTGGATGATAACAAACTATGATTGATTTAGCTCTTCTTAGCAGTTACAATGATGTGAGACAATTCCCAGAGACTCATGATGGAAAATAATATCCATATCCAGAGAAAAAATAGATACAGTTCAAAGAATATTGGTTTCACTTTTTTATATTTTCATGCTTTTCTTCCTTTTGTTTTATGTCTCTTTTCATAACTTGTGTAACATAGAAAAATTTTTGCACATCTACAATCCATATCAGATTGCTTGCTATTTGGAGAAGAAGAAAGAGAGGGAAGGTGGAAGAAAATTTGGAGCTCACTCTTTCAAAGAATGAATAATGAAAATTGTCTTCACATGTAAATGAAAAAAATAAATAAACTTAATTAAAAAATAGTAACGTAAGTTTAGATTTTATATGTTGAAAAATAATATGAGTTAGTTATCCAAAATTGAAATGAGCTTCCCTAAGTGGTAATAGGTACATTCTAACTAGACATCTTCAAGCAACAGCTCAACCACATGCAAGTAATGGGGCAAAAGGAGTTCTTGTTAGCAAGCACATTGTCTTAAAATGCCTATGAGATCCCTTCCAGCATGACATTCTGCAATTGATCTAGTACATCACATATCTAATCCCATTGCATCTTCACAAAAAACCTTATAAAGTAGTTCCAAAATATTCTTTATGGGAATATGCTTTGCATGATTACATGTACAGAATCCTTATCAATTTTTTTTTTTTTTTTTCTAAATGGGGTTAATGGAATAGTGGGAGAAAATTTGGCACAACACACAACTTTTTTTAAAAATTCTTTACCTGGGAGTTTCTTAATATTAATAATATCACAGCCTCAGTCTCAATGTCATATATATACATATGTATATATATATATATATAACACATTATACACATTCTCACACACACACACACACACACACACACACACATGCATGCACACACACACACAGATAGACTTTTATCCCTTTCTGGACCTCACATACCTCTCTCATGCACTTATATTTATAAAGAATACTTTTTAAAAGAAATTAATTTCATAAAAGATAATATTTTGAAGAGAAAGCAATAAGGTTACATGAAATAACAGAATGGTATCACAACAGAGAGAAAACATTATTTTTGTTTTCCTGCTGTGGAATTTTAGAAACTATATAAATTGCTAGGATTGCAGGGATCAAAAGTGCTCATGAAAACTCAGGACAGTGTATGATGTATACCATTATCAGACTAGTACAAACTGATTCCTTATCATATCAAAATATATAAATAATTTTCATTGTATATATGCTTATAAGTATTTGTCATTTAACTCTGCACACTTCATTCTCTTTTGGAACCATGCTTTTTAAAATTCCTTAACAGCTGTTCTTATTATTTCCTTTATTATACTATATTTTCTTTTTTTTTTTTTTTTCCCTTCTCAGTGGCCTATGTTATAATTACTGGCTCCAATATGAAACTTACTTTACTTTCACAGCACTTTTTCTTCTTACACTGCACATTTATCTATGAATCCTGTCAGGCTATACTATTTATGAATATGGTTGTGATGAATGACAATATTACATTTATATTTTAAATTAAATTAGGAAGCATAATCATTACAATGTTAGCATAATTGCAACTTATGGCTGTTTAATAACTCACTTTGAAAATAACTTTCATTTTCCCTCAGAAATTTTAACTCAGCAAGGAATCTTTAGCAAATCATTCCATGCACAAATCACTTCAATTTATGACATTCTTACTAAACTTCCAAAACTTGCCCCTAAATATTGTGCTAAAATATTTTGCCACAGGAGGATATTCTACTTTCTTCTTATGCCCTAAGATTTGACAAACATCACTGATGGAAAAAAAAAAAAGTTACTTTTTGATACAATGTTTGGTTTCATGCTACTTTGCCTAGTGGTAGTAGCAGTGCTGATTTCAATTTCCCTTCTTGGATAAAGGACAAAAGAGGATTCTAGTAAAATCACTCCAAGTATTGATTTAGAAGTTACAAATAAATATTAGTTAATAGACAAGTTTCTAAATGTGGGATCTTTAAATAATTCATTGTATATGTATATATGTGCATGTAATGTATACATGTACATGTATATATGTATATATGAGTATTCAAGGAAGACCAGTTCTTTCCGTGTAAGGGCTGTCAAGTTCTTTGTTTTCCATCTTTGGTATCCACCTATTATGCAACTCTCATTTTTCATCTATGTTTCTGAGAAGCTATAATATTCACAATGGCCATATTCCAATAAACCATTTTGGCAGATGGGCTAAACTAGATTGAAGGTAACCAAAAGATCCCAAATCCATTAATGAATTAGGGGGTGTCAACCCCAAGCATGGTTTCATATGGTTTTCAAAGGAAACTGGGAGAGCTCTTGATATGAATTGTTTTCATCTAGCCACTTGAAGTACATTTTCCTTGAGATTGTAATTCTGGAGTTTTGCAGTAAAGTTTCTTGATTTTTTTTTTTTTTTTTTGTGGAATCCCTTTCCCTTTCTGCAGGTAATTGATGAATTCTTTCAGTGACTGTTTCTTACTTTGTTTCTTTGAATATTAGAACAGTTTTCCTTGATGAACTCTTGAAGAATGAGATCCAGACTCTTTTTTTTTTTTTTTTTTTTTTTTTTTTTTTGTTCATGGTCTTCAAATAGACCAATAATTTTTAAATTGTCTCTTATGGATCTAGTTTCCAGGTCGGTTGTTTTTCTAATGAGGTATTTCACATTTTTTCCCCATTTCTTCATTTGTTTTAGCTTTTTTGACTTATTCTTCATGTCTCATAGAGTCATTAGCTTCCATTTGCCCTGTTCTAGTTCAAATGTGTGATTTTATTCAGTTAGCTTTTGTATCTCTTCATTATTTGGTTAATTCTCTTTTTGAAGGTGTTGTTTTCTTCAGCAGATTGTTTTTGCATTTAACCAATTGTATTTTTTAAGGAATTGCCTTCATTTTCCAAGCTGTTGACTCTCTCTTGCATACTTATCATTTCTTTTCTCATTTTTTCTTCTACCTTTCTTATTTGCCTTTTAAAGTATTTTTTGAGCACTTCCAAGAAGCATCTTTGAGCTTGAAACCAATTCATATCACTCTTTGAGATTTCCTTTATGGACATTTTGTCCTCCTCTGAGTTTGTGTTTTGGTCTTCCCTGTTATCATAGTACTATAGTA
>JACYGW010087998.1:7500-14527 GCA_016696395.1 Antechinus stuartii
AAACATATAGAGAATTGAATCAAATTTATGAGAATGCAAGACATTTTCCAACTGATAAATAGCAAAGGATATGAGCAGAAGATTTTGAGATAAAGAAATTAAAGCCCATTTCTAGTCACTTAAAAAAAAATGCTCTAAATCGCTATTGATTAAATGAATGAAAATTAAGAAAACTCTGAGATACCACTTCACATATCTCAGATTGGCTATGATAATAGGAAAAGAAAATGATAAATGTTGCAGGGAAAACTGGGACACTAAATGCAATGTTGTGAAATGATCAAATTCTTGTAGAGAGCAGTTTGGAACTATGCCTAAAGGCCTATAAAATTATGCATAGCGTTTGATCTAGCAGGGTCACTATTGAATCTATATGCTAAAGAGATTATAAAAGAGGGGAAATGATTCACATATGCAAAAATGTTTGTAGATGCCCTTTTGGAGTGGCAAGGAACTGGAAATTACGTGGATGTGCATTAAGTGGGGAATGGGTGGATAAGTCATGGATGTATATGAATGTAATGAAATACTATTACTCTATAAGAAATTATAAACAGGCTGATTTCAGAAAAACCTGGAAATACTTATATGAGGTGATATTGAGTGAAGTGAGTAGAACCAAGAGAACATCGTACATAATAATAACAAAATTATATGATGATCAACTGTGATAGACTTGACTCTAGCAATGAAGTGATTCAAAGCAATTCCAATGAACTTGGGATGGAAAGTGACATCTGCATCCAGAGAGAGAACTATGGAGACTGAATGTGAATCAAAGCATATTATTTTCATGTTTTTGTTTGAATTTTTTTCTCCCATTTTGATCTAATTTTCCTTCTGCACCATGATAAATATGGAAATATGTTTAGAAGAATTTTACATATTGCTCTTTTATGGTGGGGGAGAGAATTTAGAATACAAGGTTTTGCAAAGGTGAATGCTGAGCACTTTTTGCCTGTGTTTGGAAAAAAAAAACTATTAAAATGTATAAACTTATGTATAATTCTAATAATCTCGTATGATATGGTAGCATTAGTCTAAAACTAAAGTTATCTGTATTTTGCTTGGAGTTTATTTAGCAATTAAAAATAATGTCAGAACTGGAGTGAGAAAGTTTCATCTTCCTGTGTTCAATTCTGGCCTCAGACTCATACTAACTATATTACCCTGAGCAAGTCACCTAATCCTCTTTGCTCCAGTTTCCTCAGTTGTACAATGAGCTGAAGATGGAAATGGAAAACCTTTCTAGTACCTTTGCCAAGAAAATCCCCAAAGGGGTCATTGAGAATTAGACATGACTGAAGCAAGTGAACCATACATAAACATTCACATATATAAACAATAATATATAAACACATATTATAGTAAATGTCATTTGATTTTCAAAAGAGTTCTATTTGATAGATGGCAAACTTTATCTCATCAATCTTTTACAATTAAATAAACTGAGAAGAAAGAAAGAATAAATTTATGCAGGGTTACAAAATTTGTCAGAGACAAAGATAATACTTGAACTCAAAGCTTCTGATTTTGAATCTAGGTATTAATAATGTAACATCTAGATCTCTTTCAATATACTATTTGCTTACATGTAAACAAGATATTTTAATGGCTCCAGAAAATAAGTTAGAAAGTCATAAAAGGCACATGACATTAGAAAAGTAATAAAACAATATTCATAATTAATATAAATTAATGAACATATTAATAATAAGTGACAGTCATATAGTGCTTATTTTATGCTGGGTCTTGTGCTATGTGCTTTGCAGTTACTATCTGCTCATATGATCCATCACAATATCCCTGGCAGGTAGGTTTTATTATTATTATTACCATTTAAAGATGAGGAAACTGAAGCAATAAGAATTTCAATAACTTGACCAGTGCCACATAATTATTATGTGGCAGAACCAGGATTCTAATCCAAGTCAATAAGTCAATAAGTATTTACTAAGTGCTTATTATGTACCAGGCACTGTGCTAAGCAGTGAGTATATAAAGAAAGGCAAAAGACAATCATCACTCTTTAAGGAATGGGTAAAGAAAACATGAACAAATAACTATGTAATAAGAAGATATATAAAGGGATAAATTGAAATAATCAATAGAAGTTAGGAGCTAACACTAAGGGAGATCAGGAAAGCTTCTTATAGAAGATGCAATTTTAGATAAGATTTGAAAGGAGAAAGAGAAGTTAGATGGTAGAGATGAAGAGGGGAATTATTCTTCATATGAGGAAGAGCCAGGGAAAATGCTAGTGCAGAGATGGAAGTTCTTTTGAAAGGAATATCAAAGAAGCCAGTGTCATTGCTCTGAAGAATATAAGTGGGAGCGGACATAGGCATAAGAAAACTGCAAAGGTAAGAGGGAGAAAAGGGGATTAAGTTTTGAAAGTCTTTGAAAGATAGATGATTTTTTATTTAATCTCATAGGTGATAGGAAGACATTAGTTTATTGAATAATTTGAGGGCTTAACATGATTATATTTGTGTTTTAGGGATGGATTAATTTGACAACTGGGTCATAATGAATTAGAGGAGAGAAAGATTTGATTCAGATACATCCTCATCTGGATGTGTCCAGATGTGAAGTGATGATGGCCAGCATCAGTGTAGTGGCAGTGTCAGAGGAAAGAAGGAAGAATATACTAAATGGTATATATATGACATGAACATGATATTAAGGCATTTAAGTTTTGTTTTTGTTTTGTTTTTATTTGCTTGTTTTGTTTTTACCTTCTTAGTATAATCAATACAGTGATACCATAGACATTCAAGCAAGAGCCAATAATCATTGTATTTACTTTGGTCTCATTTTAGGGAGGGAGAAATTGTGTCCTTAATTTATATCCAAAGATTATAATCTAAGGTTAGCTCACTAATACACTTGTGGTCTCATAAAAATATTTAGTTATCACAAAGCTGAATAAATGAATTGAATTATTCCTCAGTGTCTAACATATACTGTTCTAAGTTATCTTAAAAAAATAAAACTCTTTTTTATATACTTAAAATAATTAAGTTGCATTCTATTGTGTGTGACGATTTTTGCCTGTATAAACACTGAAGTATAGGAAAATAAAATTGTGAATACCAAGAAAGTATATCTATAGGACTTTGGCAACAGGGTGGACATAGAGTTGAAAGAGAATGAGCAATTAAGGCTGATTAATAAGGAATTTAGGAAGATGCAACAAGTTTTTGTTAGGAAATATTTTGGATGAATAGAGTTTAAATTTACTTTAGAACATCCTATTTTAAATGTTTTATAAACAGGAGAAGATATTAGGTAAGAGATTTTTAGGAAAAAAAAAAAAAAAAGATTAGGACTAGGTAAGTAGATCTGAAAACTATCAACATAGAAGCCAGAATTAAATTCATGGCAGTCTATTAAATAACCAAGTAAAAGGATACTTAAGGACAAGAGAAGAGGACCAAGGATAGTCCTTGGTCTATCTGAGGATAGATCTGAGGAAAAGACACTTTTAGAAAACATGACTTGCTTATCTGAATCCAAATCAACACCATTTCATGAAATTTGTAAGAAAGATTAGACTCTAATGAACCATAGTTTTATTGAAAAAAAAAAGAAGAAGAAGAATAGTACTTAAGAGGCTTAATGTTGACATAAGAAGAACCTATCCTCATGTTTTTCAGAAAAAGAAAAATGTTTATGAATTACTAGATTGAACATTTCTGAGGAAAGAAAGCTCTATGAGATAAGTATGAGAAAATGTATTAAGTGAATATATTTGAATGACACCGTATACTTTAATAGGGGATTGGGACTTTGACATTTTGTGATTAAAATAACAATGGCCTGTGATTTCATCATAGAATACTTTCTTCACTTGGGTATTTGCTGCTTTTTGTACATAACATTTTGTTACTCATCATTTTTGACTTTCTGATTTCTGTCCTCTGTGGAATGCTTTTCTTCATATTCACCTGTCGGCTTCCTTTAAAGCTCAAATCAACTACTGCCTTTTATAAGAGACTGTTCTAGATCTTCTCCAATTTCCTTCCCAGAAACTTACAGGCTACCTCAAATATACTTGAAATGACTTGATAAGAGTGTGGTGTTTGTCTGTGTACATGTAATTTTCTCCAATCTTCTTTTTGTCTTTATATTCCCATAATTTAGTAGAGTATCTGGCACATACTAAGTACTTAATAAACACTTGTTAAATTCAATTGTCTTTGAATTTTCAATATAGAAGCTATAACTAAATCCACAAAACTGATCAAATCACCAAGTGAAAAAGTATATAGGGAGAAAAGCGAGTCAGTTTTTCAAATCCAGTATTATTAGCCCCATATTACAAATGAGAAACTGACTGGAAAACTGACTTGCCAAATACACAGTTGATATTTAATACCCAAATCAAAGTCTTAGAATTCCCAGACTCAATGTTATTTCCACTACACTGCAATTAAATGGTGTTTGTTTGATGTTTGATAATTCAAATGAAAGCATAAAATTTACCATTACCTTCCATATCAGTGATGGGTGTTTGCAGTTACAATGCTTCTTACTGTACCTGCAATATATACATGATGTCGCCAGGTGGTGTTAGAAAGCTGTTACCAACATACATGATTACTTTTTTTTTTTCAATAAAAAATGGACTTATTCTTATTAAAACAACTGAAATATATATATATATATATATATATATATATATATATATGTTAAATACAACCAGTCTTCAATTTTTAAACATGCTGTTCCAAGTCATTTACTTGGAATTACTTGTTTGGAACTTGGAGTGTATTTCCCCATAAAAATAACACTGTAACCTGATGGCAACATTCCCCCAATGACTTCATAAATCAGAAGAGGCTCAATTGCCTACCTTTGTTAATGCATGAGAAAAGAATCTTTTGGCTTCTATCTGTTCTTATCTAGTAGATAATAAACAAAGCCCACCTGTGATAAAGCTTATAGCTCTTCGGCTATTTCAGCTATTAGGGCTCTAATTTGTATTCTTTCTTTTTGTGGTTCTCCCTTCATCCATCTGAGGCACCTAAATTTAAATCCCAAAACTAAGGGGGAAAAAGGAAGTGGTGATCTAGTGTGCAGTGAAAAGGTGAAAACAAGAAGGTATATATTTATTTCATACATTTTGAACAAATCCACAAATTTCAAAGCAATAAAATTCAATTCTTTCTGGCATGTGAGTACTTTTTTATTTTAATATTAAAATATTTGTTACAATGAAATCACAAAGTTTTGAATAGAATATAAATTATAAGGGTCACTTTTTTCAAAGTCCTTTTTGATAGTCTATTTTTTTTTGTAAGCAAATAAATATTTTTTGTGTCCTTATAAAAACAGTGCTTACAATCTGATAGTTATTTAAATTTGTCAGAGTATCCATGTGGTATGGTGAATATCTTAGAACCAGAGTTCAAATTCTGACTTTGTTTGCTTATTACTGATATTACTCTGGGCAAATTATTTTGTTTCTTGGAGTATATCAATTTACCTATTATATAAAATGAAAGAATGATACTTGGTGATGACTTTTCAGATAGATCACTACTAGCTTTGATTCCTAGGAATGACTGATTTTAACAAAATAGAAACTCATTTCTATAACAAACTTCAGTTTTAATCTTTTTTACGCCCAATTTATTTTTTATCCTCAATAGTGGAATGAAAGGGCATTTTCCTTTTTATACTCAAGAATTTCAGGCAGGGGACTGGGTTGGGAAAGTAGAACAAGACATTAGATCAAATTAGGCTTACCATGGCTAAATTTGAAAATTTTGTCTTTGGGGATATCTCATGACCTTTTGTAACTAGAGAGAATATGTCTTTGACTGCTACATGCAAGAATACCTGTGAAAGCCATTTAGTCTGATGTGAATTAATGGTTAATCCTACCATTTAACAGAGAAGAAGCCAAAATTCTATTGTCACCAGCTTATTTTATATCATGTTATGTATTCTACCATGTCATGTTCCTAGTTCCTACTCAACATATCCAGAAGAAAAAAAAGTCTCAGAATATACCATTAAGTATTCAGCTTTCACTAAGCAAAAATTCAACACAGACCAGCTTTCACAAGTTATCCATACCTGGAGTGGCTCATCACAACATCCACATTTTGAAGGTGCATTCCCAGAGCAGTAGTTCACAAAGTGTGATCTGGGAATCCCTGGGAGTTATTGAAACATTCTTGAGGGGTTTATGAGGACATATAGATAACCATGAGGTTACTCCCACTCACACATATACTATATACATCTAGGTATTTTATACGTATATATACATGCACATATATGTTTACACACACATTCATAATATTAAGATGTTTATGTTTTGATAAGATAAATATCCTAAGTCTAACACATAAAAATTCTTCAGGAGATTCTCAATAATTTTAAAATTAAAGGAATCTTGAAGCCAAGAAAACTGAGAAATACTTTCTTTGGGAAATAGAAATGTGCTAACTACCTGCTACCTTCCTGGGACAAATAACAGATCTCAGAGCACAGTGACACAGAAATAGAAACCATCAGGCAATCCCAAATTGCTACTTCTGAGTTGTTTCATTGTGACAAAAATCCCTAGCTTTGCTTCTCTTTCTCCTCAAATTCCTTTACTCTGTGCTTCATTTTACAAATAAACAAATTAAAGGCCAAAGAAGTAAAGAAAATTTTCTGATGTCATAAAACAGTGTATACAAACACAAGACTGATCCCAGTTTTATTTCTCTGCATAGTACAAAAAGATCATTAAAAAAAAAAAAAAAAGTAAGAACGAAAACAAATGTCAGAAATGTTCTACTATCTCTAATTACTTAAACAAATTGGCTATTTATTGTCTGGTGAGAAATGCTTGTCTAGTGACTTTACCTTATTCATTTCTGATCTTGCAAATGAGAAATGAGATGTTTTCTCTGTTATAATGATTCTTGTAGCGATTTTTTACATCTAGCACAGAAATTTTCATGTAGAAAGTGCTTTATAAGTCCTTAGGGGGGCGGGGGGGAACAGTTATATAGCACAGTGGATA
>MU176906.1:0-17955 GCA_016696395.1 Antechinus stuartii
TAAAACCTAAAAATTCCAGAGACAAAGAAGTAAAGATATCATGGGTTGATCTTGGAATATTCTAAAGGAATATTGTAAATCCATAAAAGAATCAGGAGATCTACTCTTTTATCTTGCTAATTCATAACCCGAGAGCGAATACTGGGTCAGAGACAGAACAGTTAAGGTAACTGAGACAGGGAAACTGAGTCAGGACAGTTAAAGAAAACTGTGGCATAACAAACCAGCTCATAATTTCCCATACCAAAACAATATTTCAACCTATTCATATTCTATCTGAGAGATTGTTTATAAAAGTTTTCCCCCAATTTTCTACATTCCTTTTATTCTTGGCTGCATAAGTTTTATTTAAACAAAAAAAAATTTAAAATAATCAAAATCATCCATTTTACACTTCAGACTTACACTTTACTTAAACCACACTTACACTTTATACTTTACTCTCACCTTGTAATGTAGTTTAAGGTCTGATTGATAATACTGACTCTGCTTTCTTTGCATCTTGACTTTTTGTTCTTCTAAATGAACTTTATTATTTCTTTTAACTCAGGTATGTTTTCAGGTATTTTATCCTGTCTAAATATTTTAAATGTTCTAAAACAATATTGAATAATATGGTTGTCTCATAGTATAGTTTCCCTATTTTCTCTTTTATTTTATTTTTATTTTAACTTTAACTTTGCTGAAATCATGATTATTAACCTTATCTTTTATAGAAGAAATTTCATTCCTGATCTTTGTTTTATGTTTGTGTGTATCTCTTATTTTGTCGCTGAATTCAAATTTTCCAGTTTATGAGTAAATTCATCCCATTCATCTTCTAAGCTGTAATTATTTGCATATTTTCCTCCTTCCTATTTTTCCTCACTGTTCTTCTCATCCTATTCCTATTCCTCCTCATTCTTCTACTTTACTTTTATCCATTACTTTGCCTATTTCTTAACTTACCCACTCAAGAAACCCCCCTTCACCCTCTCCCCTTACATTATCCTCTTGCCCCTGAAATGGACAAATCTGTCCTTTCGGCCTCGGGCCAGCAGAAGAAAGTTTGCTTAGTTAGATTGGGGATCTCTTTTGTATTTCAAAAGACCGGGTCAACAATGCCCTTAAGGTTATCTGTTCCAGGTGGGTGGTCTATTTATGCAACAGAATACCTACTCCAACCCTGTTGTAAAATGCTAATCACAGATTCCAATGTAATAATAGCAAACGTATATAAAAACTGTCCTTAGTGTTGTGAGGCTGCGGAATTTTGACCATTCCGTCCTGAGCTCGGTACCAAATAAATCCTAAATCTTCCTCATTGCGGCTGTCTTGAATTTTATTGCCTGGGCTATTTCACCCCTTATTTATTTTTGAATTTAGATTACTTTTATATCCATCTATCTATCTATCTTTCTACATTGTTCCTGCTTTAATCCATTCCCAATAAGAGAAAGATTTTAGCACTACTCCCCCACCCCCTAATAAGTTCTGTATCAATTTTTCCTCTTTTTTTGGCCTAATTTGTATGAGAAAATTGTTTCTTTTTATCTCTCCCTACACTTAGAATCATTTCATCAAACTCAGCTCAGTCCAAGTCTTTCTTTCAAACTATCCAAATAAAAGTATATTTTCCTATATAAGAAGTAGATGATTTGACCTTATATGTCCATTATAATTGATCCTTAATATATTTATTTATTTATTTATTTATTTATAGGTTGAATTTTTCCTTAAGTTCTGATGTTTTGTCACAAATACCTGAAAGTCTTTCAGTTCTTTAAATATTCATTTTTTTTTTTTTTATTCATTCAGGATTGTACTTAGCTGGGTGTTACCCTTGGTTATAATTCTAGATCTTTTGCTATATGAAAAATAGTATTCTAAGACCTATAGTCCTTCAACATAGTAGATGCTAGATCTTGTGCAATCCTTATTTTTAGTTCCATGATATTTAAATTGTTTTTTCTTCTTTGTTTCCAATATTTTCTCCTTAACCTGGGAGTTTTGAAACTTATCTATGACATTCCTGTAACTTTGCTTTCTGGGATCTCTTTCAGGTAGTGATCAGTGGAATTTTTTTCTACTTCTCCTTTGCTGTCTTGTTCCAGAACTTCAGGGTTATTTTTCTTGATAATTTCTTGTAATATTGTATCACTTTGTTTTAATCGTGATTTTCAGGAAGTCTGACTATTCTTGTATTATTTCTCCTTGATATGTTCTCCAGATCAGTTGTGTTTTTGATGAGATATTTTCTTTCTTTTCTATTTTTTTAATTCTTCTGATTTTAAAAAATATATATATATATATTTGTATTGTAAGATGTCATTAGCTTCCCTTTGTCCAATTTTAGTTTTTAAGGAATTTTTAAAAAAAAGTTTTTTGTTTTCTTTTCAATTTCATTGATTTTTAAAATAATTTTTATTTTTTTCTAATTTTTCCTCATTCTCTCTTTTATTTTTCAAGTAATTTTTAAGTTCTTCTAAGAAAAATTTTTTTGTGCTTGGAGTTCTGCTGGCTGAGTTGTGAGCCAGGGACAGGAAAACACTCTAGCCATTTTGCCATTACCACTGTGCTGCTATTTTTTTCTGTCTTTTCTCCAATTCCTTTTTCCAGAGAGATTTAAAAAAAAAAAACCTCCTGTGCCAGAAAACTCCACTCTTTAGTTCTGATCCCGTGATAAGACTCTTTATTTTTGCTTGGAAGCATTAGTGTTTTAGGCCCTTTCACAAGGCAGTCATTCAAAGTATTGCCAGGACACAATGAGGAGAAAAAGATTGCAGATAAAAAAACCAAAAATCTTTATAATAAACAGCTTAAATTTTTGTAAGCAAAGAAATTCATTTATTTAAGTCAAAACAGAAATCAAAAAAAGTGGACAAAGGAGAATATACACCAGATAATTAAAGAATAAAGGGATATTCCCCCTGATGATTTCCATAGATAGTGGAAAGTCATAGATTTTACCCAAAGGGCAAATTTGCTGAAGTCTCTTGTGTACTAAGTCGAGGCAGAGACATGATGGAGACTGCTACCCCTCCTATATCAGCTTCTTCTTAGGTTTTTATTCTCTCCTCAATAGCAATCTAAGGTGGGGTTGGCATTATTAATCTTTTCTGTTGAAGCTGGAAGCTAGATGTGCTAGAGGGGTCTGCAGAGCCTTAAGAAAATCTAAAAAGACCTGAAGAGCCTAGAGCTCTTCTCTCCCCTGCTTCCATCAACTCTACCTCATCCCTGAGGTAGACAAGATGCTTTGCTTTCCACCAAAGAGGAGAGATCAATGCTTGTTTAGAACAGAACAAAGCAAAACATATAAAAGAAGAGATATCAGAAAAAGAGGAAGATGTATAGTCTAGGTTTTCCCCTAATCATTCCATCAAGGATTTAAGAAGAGCATCAGTTATGCTCTCTTAGTCAAGTGGAATGACATGAAAGTCCAAGAAAACACTGATTTGAACTATAAGATAATTTGCAAAATATTATGAAGTAGGATGAAGGAAGATTACAAATAGTATGATTCCCAAAATGGGCAAAAGCAGTAGAAATGAGTCGAGCAGATTCAGAACTGGAAAAGACATTAGAGTCCATTTTTTCCAACTCCTTCAATTCAAAGGTGAAAAATTGAGCCTTAGAGGGGTTAACTGATTTGCTCAGTGCTTATATTGGTAGTAAATGAAAGAACCAATATTCAAACTCAAGGTCTCCAGATTACAGGTCCAGAGCTATTTCAAATATACCATGTTGTGTCCTTATAAAAAGCTAGGCTTGAGCCACAACTAAGTTTGATATAACAAGAGCATCTACATATGGATCCTGAAGGAGGATAGCAAATAAATACATTATGAGCTATATTTGCCAACATTTTTTCAGTTATCTGTTCTTATTCTTGATATCAGTGGAACAACCACATTTGAAATTCACTGACTGATAAGGAAGTAGAAATGGCCTCTATGAAGAGGACAAGAAAAAGAACTGAACTTGCCATAGAAGAAAACCATATTATAGGCACAATATTTTAAGGGTACCTAGGAATCTATTTTCTTTTAAAATTTTTATTGTTAGCTTTTGTTATTATATCACCTTATTTCCCAAAGTATTCTTCTACCTTTTCTACTTATAAATAGCAAAAATTAAAAAGAAAGAAAAAAAGTAGTCCAGTAAAAATAATTGATACTTTAAAAAAAATTGATGGTATATTCAGTGTTCCATATCTATAGTCACTTATGGCTATAAAAAACAGAGGGAGATATATATCTATATTTCTTCTTTTAGGTGAAGTTTGGTCATTATAATTACATAGCATTCAGTTTTAACTTTTCTTATTGCTATTATTCTCTGAATGTTTTTTATTTTGTATATTATTTTTTCTTATTATGTTTATTTCATCTTAGTTCATATAAGCTCCTAGATCTCCTTGTATTCATCATACACACACAGTAATATCATATATTTATATAAGCCATTGATGGACTCCTACTCTCCTTTCACTTCCTTGATACTGATATGAATATTTTGGTATATATTGGGCATTTCTAATTTTATACCTTTGAGAGGAAGTATATATTTATATATCTATATAAACTCAGAATCATAGAGTATGAATGTTTTAATCAATTCCTTCATGAAATTCCACATTGTTTTCCAGGATAGTTGGAACAATTCATAGCTTTAGCCTAAGTGTGTTACTATTCCTATCTTTCTATAAGCACTCTAATTGACTATTATTATCTTTTGCTGTCTTTGTCAATCTTTGAATGAATCCTTGACTTCAAGTACCAGTTGTATGGGACTATCCTCATTGGTGAACATTGATTCCTTGGTGCTTTGTACCTGAATGAAAGGCAAAATTGGGGAGTGCTAAAAGAACAGAGATCCTGATCTTTTGACATACACTTTGAGAGAGAAAACATACCTTTTTTCAGATTCCTGAAGGGAGAGAAATTCTGAGGAAAAGCCAACATGTACAGAAACTGGCACTTGGATCAGATTTCTTTTACCATTTTATTATATTAGGAAACTAGATGATTCAGTGGATAAGTACTGAGCTTGAAGTCAGGTAAGTCCTGAGTTCAAATCCAGTTTCAGATACTTCCTAGGCAAGTTATTTGACCAAAATTAAGGATTTGCCTTAATCCACTGGAAAAGAAAAGAAAATCACAAAATACTCTAGTATCTTGCTAAGGAGATCTCATAAACAGTATAGTCATCAGATCACAATGAGCTGGAAACAATTGAATAATAATAATATTAAAGATTTTTGAGACTTTCCCCTTAGGTGACATCTGATATTATTTATCTTAAAGTTGAGTTATTTTATCCCCAGTAGGAGCATATTGTCTGGTATATATTCTCTCTCTCTCTCTCTCTCTCTTTTTTTAAAAATAACTTTATTGATAGAACCCATACCAGGGTAATTTTTTACAGCATTATCCCTTGAATTCACTTCTGTTCCGATTTTTCCCCTCCCTCATTCCACCCCCTCCCCCAGATGGCAAGCAGTCCTTTACATGTTGAATAGGTTACAGTATATCCTAGATACAATATATGTGTGCAGAACTGAACAGTTTTCTTGTTGCACAGGGAGAATTGAATTCAGAAGGTATAAATAACCCGGAAAGAAAAACAAAAATGTAAGCAGTTTATATTCATTTCCCAGTGTTCTTTCTTTGGGCGTAGCTGCTTCTGTCCGTCTTTGATCAATTGAAACTGAATTAGCTCTCTTTATCGAAGAGATTCACTTCCATCAGAATACATCCTCAAACAGTATCATTGTTGAGGTATATAATGATCTCCTGGCTCTCCTCATTTCACTTAGCATCAGTTCATGTAAGTCTCGCCAGTCCTCTCTGTATTCATCTCGCTGGTCATTCCTTACAGAACAATAGTATTCTATAACGTTCATATACCACAATTTACTCAACCATTCTCCAATTGATGAACATCCATTAATTTTCCAGCTTCTAACCACTACAAACAGGACTGCCACAAACATTTTGGCACATACAAGTCCCTTTCCCTTCTTTAGTATCTCTTTGGGGTATAAGCCCAGTAGAAACACTGCTGGATCAAAGGGTATGCACAGTTTTGATAACTTTTTGAGCATAGTTCCAAATTGCTCTCCAGAATGGCTGGATGTGTTCACAATTCCACCAACAATGTATCAGTGTCCCTGTTTTCCCACATTCCCTCCAACATTCCACATTGTCTTTCCCTGTCATTCTAGCCAATCTGACAGGTATGTAGTGGTATCTCAGAGTTGTCTTAATTTGCATTTCTCTGATTAATAATGATTTGGAGCATATTTTCATATGTCTCTAAATAGTTTCAATTTCTTCGTCTGAGAATTGTCTGTTCACATCCTTTGACCATTTATCAATTGGAGAATGGTTTGATTTCTTATAAATTAGAATCAATTCTCTATATATTTTAGAAATGAGCCTTTATCAGAACCTTTGATTGTAAAAATGTTTTCCCAGTTTATTGTTTCCCTTCTAATCTTGTCTGCAGTTGTTTTGTTTGTACAAAAACTTTTCAATTTGATATAATCAAAATTTTCTATTTTGTGGTCAATAGTGATCTTTAGTTCTTCTTTGGTCATAAATTCTTCCCTCTTCCACAAGTCTGAGAGGTAAACTATCCTATGCTCTTCCAATTTATTTATAATCTCATTCTTTATGCCTAGGTCATAAATCCATTTTGACCTTATCTTGGTGTACGGTGTTAAGTGTGGGTCAATGCCTAGTTTCTGCCATACTAATTTCCAATTTTCCCAGCAATTTTTGTCAAATAATGCATTCTTATCCCAGAAACTGGGGTCTTTGGGTTTGTCAAATACTATCTTATTAAAGTTATCGGCTGTTTTGTCTTTTGAACCTAACCTATTCCATTGATCAACTAGTCTATTTCTTAGCCAATACCAGATGGTTTTAGTAATTGCTGCTTTATAATATAATTTTAGATCTGGTACAGCTAGGCCTCCTTCATTTGATTTTTTTTCCCATTAATTCCCTTGAAATTCTTGACCTTTTGTTTTTCCATATGAACTTTGTTGTTATTTTTTCTAGTTCATCAAAGTAGTTTTTTGGGAGTCTGATTGGTATAGTGCTAAATAAATAGATTAATTTAGGTAGTATTGTCATCTTTATTATATTTGCTCGCCCAATCCAAGAGCATTTAATATTTTTCCAGTTGGTTAGATCAGACTTAATTTGTGTGGAAAGTGTTTTGTAGTTTTGCTCATAAAGTTTCTGATTTTCCCTTGGCAGATAGATTCCTAAATATTTTATACAATCAGTAGTTACTTTAAATGGAATTTCTTTTTGTAACTCTAACTGTTGGGTTTCGTTAGTGATATATAAGAATGCTGGTGACTTATGTGGGTTTTTTTTGTATCCTGCAACTTTGCTGAAGGTGTGGATTGTTTCTAATAATTTTTTAGTAGAGTCTCTGGGGTTCTCTAAGTATACCATCATATCGTCAACAAAGAGTAATAATTTGGTTTCCTCATTGCCTATATATATTCTCTTAGATATACTCTCCCTGATTTCTGTTTTCTCTCTTTATGGATAAATGTGTTTATTTGCCATTTCCTATGTGTTTTCATTGTAGAACTAGTTTTGCCTCCTTTCCCATAAAGGGATATTATCATTAAGGGACAGCAATCAGAAGCACAGCTTGTACCTTAAAGTTCCCCTTCTAAATTAATTACATTTAAAGAAGCAGATAGATATAATTCTAGATCCTCTCTCAAAGGAGAGAAAAATAGTTAGCCTCTAACCCCAAATTCCTGCTTCCCCTAATAGCAGGAATCAAAGTTTTCCTTGGAAAAGCAGAGAAGAAGTAGGCTTTAGAGATATCTATTCTTACTTCCCTATAAGTCAATCTAGAAAGATTTATATAATAATATAAATGGGCAAAACAATTCACACCATCATCACCAGAACTAATTAATTTTTTGAGGTAATTGAAGGTTAAGTAATTTGCCCTGTTCACACAGATAATAAGTATGTAAGGCTGAATAAGTATCTAAAATTCAAGTCCAGGGTCAGTTGCTCTATCAGTGCCTCTTACATTAAATGTAAAGTAAAACTTCAAAGATGTTTTGATTTTTCTTTTTATTAATGACTTAGAAGAATCATTCATATGATATTTAACATTGTAATTCTTTTGAAAACATATGTTCATTTTTTTTTTTTTTTGATTGCCAATGTATTAGAGAATGACTTTCAGGCATATACATTAGTTCGTATATATCTTGGTTATCAGATCCTTATTAGAAATATTTGAATCAAAATTTTCCCCCAATAATAACTTCTCTTGTTATTCTAGTTGCATTAGTTTTGTTAGTGTGATGCCCTTTTAATTTCACGTTATTTAAAAATATCTTTTACTTTTTTATGGCTTTCACGTCTTATTTAGTTGAATATTCTACCATTAGCTTTTTCAAAAGCACTAGGGATGGAGTGTAAAAATCCTGTTGACCTGAATGATGCACCATGATCTAAACTTTGAAGAGTTATAAAAAGGAAGTGATGCAAAAGGAAGTGAGAAGAATAAGGAGTACAATTTATAATAGCAATGTTGTAAACACAAATAACCAAAAGATTTAGGAACTCCAAGAAATATAATATATAATGACAATATCAGAGAACCTATGACAAATAATATTACCTGCCTCCTGACAAAGAAGTGATAGACAAAGATAGAATTATACATAAATTTTTATAATTGGTTAATTTGATAATTTGTTTTACTTGCCTATGCATATTTTTAGAAAATTCTTTTTCAGAGTATCAAACTGTGTATACCCTTTGACCCAACAGTGTTTCTACTGGGCTTATATCCCAAAAAGATCTTTAAAGAGAGAAAGGGACCCTCATGTGCAAAATTGTTTTTGGTGGCTGTTTTTGTAGTGGTAAGAAACTGGAAACTGAATTAATGCCCATTAATTAGAGAATGACTAACTAAGTTATGGTATGTGAATGTTATGAAATATTATTGTTTCTGTAAGAAATGACCAGCAAGATGATTTCAGAGAGGCCTGGAAAGATTTAACATGAACTGATGATAAATGAAATGAGCAGAACCAGGAGATCATTATACATGGCAACAACAAGATTATATGATGATCAATTCTGATGGACATGACTGTTCTCAAAAATGAGATGATTCAGACTAGTTCCAGTGATTTTGTGATAAAGAGAGCCATCTGCCCCCAGAGAGAGGAGTATGAGAACAGAGTGTGGGTCACAACATAGCATTTTTACTCTTTTTGTTGTTTGCTTGCATTTTATTTTCTTTCTCATTTTTTCCTGTTTGATCTGATTTTTCTTGAGCAGCAAGATAATTATATAAATATGTATACATATATTGGAAAAAATAAATTGTCACTTTTATAATAAAAAATTTTAAAAATGATTTAATTGCTTCAAATTTTTAAAAAAAGAAGCTTATTTTTCTTATTTTCACTTGCACATTGATGAGGGAGATGGGAGAGAGAAGAAAAGTAGGGACAGGGTCACCAAGCAAAAAGAAAAGAGAAAGAGAAAGAAAGAATTCTTCTACTACCTATGAAGACATCTGTAGTGATTCTCTTCTAATTTTTTGATGTAACAGTCATTAATATTTAGATTGGATTTTCCTTTGAGTTTATTGTTGTGTTTAGTCTAAAATATTGGTCTAAATCTAAATTCTTTCAAACTTTTTGTTTAGTTTTCTCAACAGTTCTTATTATATAGGGAGTTTTCTTACAAATATTGCTTTAGATGTGAAATGTGAAAATTAATTTAAGTAACATCATTTTATTACAGTAGTATAAGCCAGTGTTAAAGAAAATTACATTAATATCAATATCATATTTTGCAATTTTTGATAAAGTAGTCTGGAAACAATTTCTTTTCACTTATTCTTATTCACTAAGATTTTATATAACAATTAAAGAATCATGATCAAGGGGAAAAGATCATGGCATGCTGAAATACAAGTTTGGGTTAAGATTCTGGAATAGTCACCACTTATTTTCTTCCTGGGCTATTTTCCCTACAAGTAAATTATCCTAGTCTTCTTTTCCTATGAGGATTGGATGAAGTTTGTATTCATTTAGTGACTCAAAATTACCTCCAAGTCATTTAAAATATTCCTTTTTTTTTACCCCAATGAATGATCACTTACTAGAATTATACAAATACAGTTTCATTTCCCCTAAATCATTAGAAATGAAGCCATCTCCTAATAATTTTACCCCTTAGTTCTCCAACTCTGTATAGGAAGATATTGTTCGACCCTTTCCAGAGAAAAGGAAACTTGTCAATTAAGGAGGGAATGAATCATTTTTTCAGGCTGTATAGCATCTTCTAAAGGGACAGAAACCTTGAGACCTTGACAGTGCTGAACAAAAAGTGGAATAAGGAAGAGCTATAAAGGTCAAAAAAAAAAAAATAGTCATTAGACTACTAAGCTAACTCAGAAAGATGGATCCAAGACACTGCTGGAAAACTCTTGGAGCAGTGCTGATTTATCAGAGAGACATAGATTTTGGAAAACAGAAATCCAATCCTAATTTCTCATGATAATTACAAAGCTGTTTTAAAAGTCCAGTTCAATCCTCCATGATGCCAGCTAACTAAGGATGATATAAAAAATGGACAACACAGTAAATGTGAAAATAGTGAGCCAAAACTCAAGTTTTATTAACAGTACTATGGATGAATCAGTCAGAGGTGATGATGTAAGGGGGCATATGATCAAGAAGAATATGTTCTACAAAGATCTTGAAAATGGTATCAAGACAGTAGACCTGACTGGTACTGCAATCCAATATCTTGAATAGATATCAAGAATAGTAAGGACAAACTTTTTGCCTTGTGATATAGGAAGAAGGTCAATATCATTAACACATTTATCAAAGACATATCAAGAACCATGTAAAATCATGTTTTACACGCCCATAAGGGCCTGGAAATCTGATATTCCAAAAGGCAAAGGAACTTGGAATGCAGCCAAGAATTAATTATCCTGCTAAATTGAGGATTTTCTTCCAGAGAAGAAGATGGACATTCAATGGAAATGATGAATTCCATTGATTTCTAATGAAAAGACCAGAGCTAAACAAAAAATTTGACTTTCAAATATAGGACTCAAAAGAAGCATAAAAAGGTAAAAAGAACTCTTGAAAACTGTATTTCTGATATAGGTATACATAGAGAGTGCATACATAATTTGATTTTACTGTTATAATATAAAAAAGAACAGAGGTTGAAAGGAGATTGTACCAGCAAAAGGGAAAAGTGGAGGTAAAATGAGGGAAATTACATCTCAAGAAGAGGCAAAAGAAACCTATTATATTTGAGGGAATGAATATTGTGTGAATCTTACTTTTATCAGATTTAGCTTAAAGAGAAAATATTAGACATATTTGGTTTACAGAGAAACTTCTCTCATCTTATTGAAAAGGGAGAAGGGAAAGACGAAAAGGGAAGGGGTAGGCTAAATATAAGGGAAAACAAATAGTAGGGGAAAGGTAATAGAAAGAGAGAGGGACTCTAAAAGGGGAGGGCTGCTTGAGGCAAGTGATGCTCATAGGTAAAATACTGGGGAGGAGGGAAAGGGGAAAAGGAAAGAGAAAAGTATAATCTGGAGATAATAAGATGGTAGGAAATACAGAATTAGTAGTTGTAGTGTTCTCTTCTTTTCTAAAATATGATGGTTCTCTGGGAGCAGATTTCTTGGGGAGGTTTTCTAGAGGTAACCTTAGTTTGAGCTCAACCTAATAATCACCTCAAATGCAGCCAGGAGTTAAAATCTAGTCCTTTATTGTCTCTTCCAAAATAGCCCAGTTAGCTCTTGTTGCTAGTCCTTTGCCTCTGCAAGCTTCAGCCTCCAGCTCTCTCTGAATCCTGGCTCTGAATCTCCCGACTGAATTCTGGCTCTCAATCTCTTCAACTGAACTTCTCACTCCACTCTCTGACTGAGGCTCTAGGAGTTTCTTATATATGATCTCTTAAAGGTGTGAACCCAAAGGTTGACTCCTCCTCTGAGAGAGTGGGATTGTGGGAGGTGTAACTTTGTGAATCTTCCGGACTTGTGAACTCTAATGTGTGAGTTAATGTGTGAATTCTTTAATTAATTAATTAATTCATTCATTCATTCATTCATTTATTTATTTATTTTTCAATGACTTTTTATTGATAGAACGCATGCCAGGGTAATTTTTTACAGCATTATCCCTTGCATTCACTTCTGTTCCGATTTTTCCCCTCCTTCCCTCCACCCCTTCCCCCAGATGGCAAGAGTCCTTTACATGTTGAATGGGTTGCAGTATATCCTAGATATGTGTGCAGGACCAGTTTCAAACAGGGAGAATTAAATTCAGAAGGTATAAATAACCTGGGAAGAAAAACAAAAATGCAAGCAGTTTATATTCATTTCCCAGTGTTCTTTCTCTGGGTGTAGCTGCTTCTATCCATCATTGATCAATTAAGGCTCTCTTTATCGAAGAGGTCCAATGTGTGAATTCTTAAAGGTGTAAACTTAAGCATTGTTTTTATCAATTCCAGTGAGTTAACACCTTGTTTCAAGTTTTGGCTCATAACATCTCTCACTTTCTTTTGATTTAGAACATAGGTGGTCATGACCTCCCTGACTTCTCAAGGAGGTGAAAACCCCCAAAAAGAAGGTGATCATGCCTTCCCTGACTACTCAAAAAAGAAGTGAAAACACCATAAAAAGGAGGTGGTCACATTCTCCCTGACATCTCAGGAAGGGAGATGAAAACACAAAAAGAAATGGGAAATCAAATCAGATTAGCGGGTTTCTAAAGGGGCCATCAATATGGGAGGTATTACACATAATTACATAAGCACATAGCAACATAACACAGGCTAGAAGTGATGTAACAAATAACATGAATCAACATGAAGAATTTATACGTCCATAAGTTCTAGAAATAGTCCAAAAGGAATCCATTGTCCATTAGTTCATGTGCCAGGAATCCAATAATTCCTGCAAGCTTTGAAGTACTGCAATAGTCTCATCAACAATTTTTCATCTCAAGGAATCCAGTGATGCCTGATGGTTTTCAAGTCCTTGAAACAGTCTCATCTTGTGTTAGGGAATCCAGTGATTCCTGAAGATTTTAAAGTTCTTTTAACAGTCTCATTGTCAGCCATGCTCTTTCAGTGTCAGATATTTCTTAAATCTTCTTTGTTTCGAGGTTTTTCTCCTTTTCTGTCTTTCTCCAGGTACTCCTTAGCACCCAATTATTTCCTTCTCTATCTGTAGGAACACAAGCAAACCCTCTCTCCCAGGCAGTTAACCTATCTAATTCCCTTCTATTTATCACTTTTGGGATTTCTCCTTATCAACTGGCAATTATATTGGAGCTGTTTGCACTGGACACTGCCCTGTTGGGTTAAAAAGCCTGTATTCTCCCCAACTGTAATCTCTTTCTGCCATGTGATTACTTTTAGGCTGACTGATCATGTCGGAGTCCTGACCTTCTAAAAGTCTCTGGGTGTAAACTCAGCTGCCATCATGCTCCATCTGTCTTTTGTATGATATCTTGGAACTGGACCCTGCCTCTCATTTCTCTGAGTACATTCTGAGGCCCAGTGGAAGCCTCGGTTGCATTTTGGACATGGGGTTTTGGGTTTTATTCTCTCACCTTGTCCTCTCACTCTATCTCTATATCTACACTGAGGTCTAAGATGTCTAACTTTTCCGCAATGAAAGCATCTACAAGTTTCTCTAGAAGTCCCTTGCCAAGAGGGACCCTGTCTTCCCATGTTTTTTCTGGGTTGAAGAGGCTTTTCCACTGGATTCAGGATCAGAAGCTTTTCCACTGACATCAGGATTGGAGCTTTTCCACTGAAATCAGGGTCCTGTCAGCCCCATGTTCAGGCGCCAATATGTGCTGTTCTTTTCTTTTGTATAATATGATCATTCTCTGGGAGCAGGTTTCTTGGGGAGCTTCTGGAGGCAGCCTTAGTTTCGGTTCCATGTAATAATCACCTCAAATGCAGCCAGGTGTTAAAAGTTTAAATCCTTTATTGTCTCCTTCAAAATAGTCCAGTTAGTTTTCTTAGAGGCCTATCTCCCTCCTTGGTTCCAAGAGCTCTTGCACTTTTCTGCCAGCTTCAGTCTCCAGCTCTCCCCAACTGCAGTCTCTAGCTTCTCAATCTCTTCAACTGACTTCTCACTTCTCAATCTCTTCAAGTCTCTTGACTGAAGCGCTAAGAGCTTCTTATATATGATCTCTTAACCCAAAGGTTGACTCCTCCTCTAAAAGAGTGGGATTGTGGGAGGTGTAAACTTATGAATCTCATATTGAATCCTGAAATCTCCCAAACTTGTGAACTAATGTGTGAACTCTCAAAGGTGTAAACATAAGCATTGTTTCTACTAATTCCAGTGACAACACCTTGTAAGGATTCTAATAAGTAATTTTAACTATAAATGTGAATGGGGTGAACTCTCTCATCAAGTGGAAGTGGATAGCAGACTGGATTGAAAGCCAGAATCTTACAATATGTTATTTACATTTAAAATAGAGTGATACATACAGAGTTAAGGTAAAAGGCTGGAGCAAAATCTTATTATGCTTCAGGTGAAATTAAAAAAAGCAGGGTAGCCATTCTGATCTCAGATCAAGCAAAAGCAAAAATTGATCTAATTAAAAGAGATAAGGAAACTATATCTTGCTAATGAGTACCACAGAAAATGAAGCAATATCAGTGCTAAATATATATGCACCAAGTGGTATAGCATGGAAATTCCTAAAGGAGAAGTTAAGAGAGCTGCAAGAAGAAATAGACAGCAAAACTATAATAATGGGAGATATCAACCTTACTCTCTCAGAACTAGATAAATCAAACAACAAAATAAATAAGAAAGAAGTTAAAGAGGTAAATAGAATACTAAAAAGACTAGATGTGATAGACCTTGGAGAAAATTGAATGGAGACAGAAAGGAGTGCATTTTCTTCCTGGCAGTTCATGAAGCCTATAAAAAATATATTAGGACATAAAAACTTTAAAATCAAATGCAGAAAGGCAGAAATAGTAAATGCATTTTTTTTCAGATCAAGATGCAATAAAAACTACATTCAATAAAAGGCCAAGGGAAAATAGAGCAAAAAGTAATTGGAAACTTGATGATTGTGATTGGCCTATTTGTGCTTGGCCCACTTCCCTTCATTCCTAATTGAAACAGAACTTTTCTGGTGATCTTTGAAATTATCTTCTACTGGTAATTTGTTACACTCCCAATATTCATGAATTCTGCTATCCAGAACTAATTCAGAGGCTGGATTTGCTAATTAGTCTGAAAGCTATGGGAGAAGATCAGAAAGAAGCATGTGTCTTCTCTACCATCTTCAAGAAATGAAGTCTTTATCAGAGAAACTTGCTGCAAAAATTTTGGTTATTATTTCAGTGTCTATAGTATCTATTAGAAAAATGTAGTTTCCTAGGATGGCAGAAATTATGCATTGACCTATACATAACACCTTATATGAGTGATATTATAAGCAAATTAGAAAAACATAGGATAGTTTACCTTTCAGATCAATGGAGGAGGAAGGAATTTGTGATCAAAGAAGAACTGGAGATCATTATTGATCACAAAATAGATAATTTTGATTATGTTAAGTTAAAAAGTTTTTAACTTAACAAAAAGTTTTTATACAAACAAAATTAATACAGACAAGATTAGAAGGGAAGCAATAAACCGGGAAAACATTTTTACATTAAAGGATTCTGATAAAGGCTTAATTTCTAAAATATTTAGAGAACTGATTTAAATTTATAAGAATTTAAGCCATTCTTTAATTGATAAATGATCAAAGGATATGAATAGACAATTTTCAGATGAAGAAATAGAAACCATTTCTAGTCATATGAAAAAGTACTCCAAATCACTATTGATCAGACAAATGCAAATTAATACAACTCTGAGTACCACTACACATCTCTCATAGTGGCTAAGATGATAGGAAAAGATAATGATGAATGTTGGTGGGGATATGGGAAAATTGGGACACTAATATATTGTGGTGGAATTGTGAATGGATCCAACCATTCTGGAGAACAATTTGGAACTATGCCCACAGGGCTATCAAAGTATGCATACCCTTTGATCCAGAAGTGTTACTACTGGGCTTATATCCTAAAGAGATATTAAAAGAGGGAAATGGACCCACATGTGCAAAAATGTTTATGGTAGTCCTTTTTGCAGTGGCAAGAAACTGGGCACTGAGTGAATGCCCATCAGTTGGAGAATGGCTGAATAAGTTATGGCATATGAATGTTATGGAATAATATTGTTCTGTTAGAAATGATAAGCAGGATGATTTCAGAGAGACCTGGAGAGACTTAATATAAACTGATGTTAAGTGAAATGAGCAGAACCAGGAGATCATTGTACATGGCAACAACAAGATTATAAGACGATCAATTTTGATGATGTGGCTTTCCTCAACAATGAGATGATTCAGACCAGTTCCAGTGATTTTGTGATGAAGAGGTAGCCATTTACAAGAGGATTCTGAGAACTGAGTGTGGTTCACAATATAGCATTTTCACTCTTTTTTCTTGTTGTTGCTTGCATTTTGTTTTCTTTCTCATTGTTTTTCTTGTTTGATATGATTTTTTTGGGGGGGTAGCAAGACAATTGTTTAAATATGTATGTGTATATTGGATTCAACATATATTTCTACCATGTTTAACATATATTGGACTATTTGCCATCTGGGGGGGAGGTGGGGGAAGGAGAGAGAAAACTGGAACACAAAGTTTTGCAAGGGTTAATGTTGAAAAATTATCCATGCATACATTTTGAAAATAAGCTTTAATGAAAAAAATTTTTTAAAAAGGAAGAAAACTGTAGTTACCCTATAGTCTCTCTTAATTAGTCTATTTTTGCTTTTGCTTTGTCTAAGATTATTATTGATAGCCCAATCTTTTTTTTTTTTTTTCACTTCTTTTGACATATAATATATTCTGCTCCAGCCCTTTATTTTACCTCTGTGTGTGTCTTTCTGTTTCAAGTGTGCTTTTTGTAAACAACATATTGTTGGATTCTAGTTCCTAATCTGTTCAGCTATTTGTATTCATTTTATGGGTGAGTTCAACCAATTCACATCCACGGGTATGATAACTGTGTATTTTCCTCCATTCCATTTTCTTCTGTTTATCACTTTCTCTTTTTATCTTGTCCTTCAAAAAAGTTTCATTTGCTTCTGACAACTACCTTCCCTAATCTACTCTTCCTTTGATCATTCCCTTCCCCATTCCCACCATTCCCACCTCTTTCTCCAACTCTTTTTTATTGAGTAAGATAGATTTTTATATTCAAATAAATGTGCATATTCTTCCCTCTTTGAATAATTTCTAATGAGAATGAGGTTCGAACATTACCTTCCACTGCCCTCATTATCTCATTCCCTGAAAAATTTTCCTTGAGCACTGCTTTTTTATTTTAAATCATGTAATTATTATATTATAGTTATCTTTTTCTCCCAAAGTGATGTGATGTCATATCTCCTTATGGGACTAGAGGTTCTACAACAATATGGAGTACTTTATATAAGCATTGAGACCCCTCTCTCATCACAATGTTGAGTGCTTCTTTTATGTGAGAAAAAATTTTCCTACTTTATTTTTCCTGTTTTCTTTCTGTCATTGAATCCCTTTTCTTAACTCTTCTTGTTCTTGTTCTTCTTTCTTCCTTCTTTTCTTCCTCCCTTCCTTCCCTCCCTCCCTTTTCCCCCTTCCTTCCTCTTTCTCTCCCCTCTCTCCTTCCTTCCTTCCCTCCCCTTCTCCCTTCTTTTCTTCCCTCCCCTCCCTCCTTCCCCTCTCTCTCCTCTTTTCTTCCTTCCTTCCCTCTCTCCCTACCTCCCTCCCTTCTTTCTTTTGTTTTCCTTTCTTTTCTCTTCTTTCTTTCTTTCTTTCTTTCTTTCTTTCTTTCTTTCTTTCTTTC